>JANVCL010000003.1:668858-682891 GCA_026546855.1 Erythroxylum incrassatum | reverse complement strand
AAAATTAGACACTGCAGAGCTTTGAAAGACGACGAATGGTAATGCAAAATTTACATCCATAATGGATATATATAATGTGTTACAGCTACTACAAAAATGCAATCCCTCGAGTTCTTCTATGGTCCAGTTGGACATTTGCAACTGATCGCCAGCTCTCATGACAGTTTGTAACTCTCTGACCATGTCTTATAATACTGTATTTGCTGCTTCCACAAAAGCAAGAAGATACTTGGGTTCGGGAAACATTCCAGTTTAAGAAATCAAAGCAATCCTATAGAAACTTACCTTATCCGACACAGATGGAGAGACTTTACTCAGCGCTCGCTCAAAATGAGTTGTCCTAATCGTTTGAGAGGTTCCATCAGAACAGGTCTTGCTTTTAAACTCTTCAAGTGCAGCAGTTGCTGCTTCCTCCATCTGGCATATCATCCCAATTAGAATGTTAGCAAACACATCCTTCAAATATCCATGCAAATAAGAGCTATGCTGAATTCTTCAACTTTAAATTCACCCTTCAAAATTTTAGGAAGATTTTCTATCCGATAGAGAGTACATGAGAGAAAATAGACAAACCAGTTTCATGAGATCAGCACCACTAAAATTTTGACAAGCCTCCATCTGCCCTATGGCACTCAAATCTACACTGAGGTCTATGGGCTTTTTCTTGGCAAGAGCTTTTAAGATCAACCCACGATCATGTGAACTAGGGAGGGGTATGTAAAGGAGTTTCCCAAATCTTCCTGGTCGTAAGACAGCTGGGTCCATGACCTCAGGTCTATCACCAAAATTAATGTTAACAATAACTAGCACAGGAAGAGAAATTGGGAAGGAGAGAGATTAATTTTACCTGTTGGTAGCACCAACTACAATAACACTCATTCGCTTATCTGCTCCATCTAACTCTATAAGCAACTGTAAATGCAAGCAATGGTATCAGTCCATCTATGCATAATATAGACACAATTAGATTAAGAATGAGAAGCAAGTTCTTTCTTTTACAATTTAATAACCTGGTTTAAGAGCCGTTCAACCACCCATCCTCCTTCCCTCCCACGCTTTGTTGTCAAAGCATCAACCTAATCCAGCAAAAAATTGAATTGCACTTCAACAGTAAATAAATAACCTCTGAGTGTGCAAAATAAAGATCAAACAGATACTGGGTCAAGAGAGACAAATTGCAGCACTAGTGCGAAGTTGTTTCATGTTTTCTACATAATTTTTATTAGCTTTCTAAAGATCTTTTCACAAGAACAGCATTGATATTGCAAAACTGAGTTGAAGAAAAAAAGGATTCACATAGATATCCCCAAGGGATCGAATTTAAAGCTGTAGTAACATCATTTCCCGCTGATAGGAATGCAGATTAGAGTATGTATGTGAAAGAAAAGACACATTCAAAACAAATTCAAGACCAAATTTTTATCAATAATCCAACAAATATCTTCTAAATTCAAAATGTAGCAGAAGTTCCCTCTCAACACATTGCTTAATATACCACAGACAATCAAGAGGCGAAATAACAAACCTCATCAAAGAAAAGTATGCACGGTGAACAAGTCCTTGCACGACTGAACAATGTCCGAACTGCCAGCTCACTTTCTCCAACATATTTATCCAAAAGTTCAGGACCCTAATAAGTCATGTAACTAATAAACATATACCCTTATAATAAACAGTAGTGCAGCTAATGTACACGTAAAAGTATGGAGTGAGTAAGCATTTAAGGACTGACTTTGATGTAAATGAAGTTGGCTCCTGCCTCATTAGCAACAGCCTTGGCGATCAGTGTTTTGCCACAGCCTGGGGGACCATAGAGCAAGATTCCTGTCTCTGACTTCAAGCCAAATTTCTGAACGTACATACAATTCTCAACAATTAGAAATTTAACCAGAATTTCACAGAATAATTCAGTTGCTAAGTTGCATGGAGTAGCTTGGAAAGAACAAATTCAATAAAACAGAGGTCACAACAAAGTCAGGAGAATTTTGACCGTAGAATCATGTGCAGTACAAGGACATCAAAAGTATCAAACTTGATCAAACAAACCGAATGGGCTTATAGATAAAAAGAAAACACTAAATTCTCAATCCAAAGAGAACCAACATTAGAAGTACAAATTTTTGGTGCAAACAGAATGTTCAATGCCAAAGCATTTAGTAAACTGCCAGATCTGATAAGTTGCATTTCAAGATGTAAAAAAAGGTAGGAATGAAAACTAAGAGAAGTAAATAAAGGGACATTCATACCTGATAATCTTCTGCATACTTTATGCGCCCAACTATATGAAGGTCCAATTCTTTCCTTATATAATCAAGCCCACCGACATCTTCCCATTTCACATCAGGAATAGTAGAGAAACCTTCTCTTTTAGATGAGGGTTGCACCAGCTTAGCCGCTGCCTTCGGGAGGGGAAATAAAAATATGAAGTTTGACAAGCCAACAAATAAGTGAAGATTAAAGCATTAAGACACAATTTCCATGAGAAGGAAACTTTAAAGTAAATTTGAGGCACACCAGTACCAAACGCCTCAACATGTTTCTCATGGTGACTTTTATTTTCAAAAGATCATGCTAGTACAAATTTACAGAGATAATCTATAATTCCAAGATCACATCTCAACAATATCAAAAAATAAAACTTTGGTCCAAGTGCAACTACAGGAGCATCAAAATGAAGAAAGAACATTCATAGGTCTTCTTTAATCAGAAGAGGATGACAAAACCAATGCAACTTAATATTACCTCAAAATCAGCCATATTGATTGCAAGCTTTTCAATTTCCTCTGGTAACCAAGGTACCTTGTACCATTCCTCACTAAACTCAGTACTTTTGGATTCTGTACATAGCTCAAGCTTTCTCAGTGCAATCATTCTCCTCATGGCTATATTACCAGCCTTGTTAACCAGCGCAGCCAAGTCTGCTCCAACAAAACCTGGAGTAGACCTAGCTATTTGTAAAAGATCAATAGAACCCTCAAGAGTACAATTTTGGGTAAGCACAGAAAGTATCGCTTTCCTGGCATTCTCATCTGGAGCACTTAATTGAATCTCACGATCAAATCTTCCAGGTCTTCTTAATGCAGGATCAATTGCATCAGGTCTATTAGTAGCTCCAATAACAAGAACATATCCAGGTTTTTTATCCACAAGTCCTTGATGTGAATTTGCAGCAACTGGTTGTGAAAGCCTATGATACTCATCCATGCAAGTCATCAATTGAGTTACAATCCTTCGTTCCATCTCCCTCTGTAGATTTTCTCTCTTTGAAGCAATTGCATCTATCTCATCAATGAATACGATTGATGGTGCAGACTTGTATGCTTTAGAGAAAAGATCCCTGATGTTTTCTTCAGATGCACCTAAATTTTATCAAGATGAATCCTTCAGTATGTTATTCAAAACACCATGGCCAAAGGAAAAAAAACTTACTAAATCACTTTGAGAACAACAGCTCTAACAAAAGGCACTAAATTATGTTATTTGACCAACCATGGAAAAGAAGAAATCACGATAATGATCCTCACAACTACATTACTTATTTACAATGAAGAAATAAGCTAGTCAAAAATCAAATTCTAATAGAAGCAATTATACAACCAACATACCTAGCATATCCTTAATCAATAGAACAACATAACATACATGCTCATATGACTCAAATAGCATCCAGCAAGTCATGAGAAACAATAATAAACATCACAATCAAATCACATTGAATTACATGTAGCGATAAAACAAAGTGAATCACTAAACTCGCAGCACATACCAGATATTCCAGACACAATTTCAGTAGCCGATAAATTATAAAATGGAATCCCCGCTTCGTTTGCAATGGCATGAGCCAACTTTGTCTTCCCACAACCAGGCGGTCCATGAAGCAAGATACCACTTATGGGATTGACTCCGAGCCGCTGTGGAACATGCGGGTGATAGAGAGGAACAAGCACTTCCACTACCAAATCCTCCAACACAGCTTCCATTCCTCCAAAATCCCTGAACCTTGGCCCTTCCTTTCCCTTAACCTCCAATGTAGCATTAGAAACCTGAGATTTCACTTTTGTAACTTCATCTCCCAATATCTTCCCTTCTTCACTTTTAGGCCTAACATTTAGCATGCTCACCTTATTTTCAGTTTTCGATTTAGTAGCAACATCCAATTCTATATTTTTCTCTTCTTTGGATGATTTGGCGGCAGGAGATGCATAACTCTCTCGTAGCAACGACCGCATTAGATCAAACTTCGGCTCCACCTTCTGGCCAAAAATTTCATCTTCCGAGGTCGAGATCGCTGATGAAGAAGCAGGTGACTCGGAATCAGAATTTGAGTCGGAGGAGGTGGAAGGCCGGTTACAAGCAATCCTTCTGGAATAGTCATCCTCAATCCGGAGCAATCTCTCCTCGCCTTCATTAAAACGCTTTTGCTTTTTCCTGGTTCTGTGTTGAACATCTAATTGTTCTTCATCATCGTCACCATCTTCCATTTTTGGTTTGGATTGTAGAATAAGATGGACTTGTCTGGTAAAATTGCGGTGCTCCATGCGGCGGTAGTCATGGTGGCGTTCCCGGAGATAATGAACGATATCATCGGGGTGGGAGCACTCCTTGGGAACCGACTGGATGCGATATCTGAGTAGTCTTTGGTTTCTACCGCCAGAGCTTAATCTGTTTCCCTTTCCCATGGGTATACACGTTACATTCCTTAAATTTTGATGAGAATGACAGAGAAATCTTAAGTCATACAAACAAAGATAACTTGTAAAAGTAAACAAAATGTCTTATGCTATGAAAAGGCCATAACACCATTAGGTCATTAAAGTGAATCATATGCAAGTTCACAATGGAGGAAAATTGGTAGAACTCAACCTCCTTTGTCAAGCTCAGATTGAGCACAGCTTCAAATTCATAGCATGATGAGTCGCAATAGAAATAAGAGAGAACAGATATATAGTAGCATCGGAGGAAGATTGCGATTGAGGAAACAGTGAAACGTACCTGGATCTTGGGATGCCGCCTGAAGCGTGGGAGGGTTTTTGGATGTTAAATACAGAAGCTTCTAGACCCACGTCGGCTAAACAAATACGTATATAGTTATATATTTATGTAAAATAAGTTTTTAGTGGATCTCAAGGAAAATTATGTTTTAAATTTTGGAAAATATCTTAATTTTTGTGCTATTATGGAGATTTTAATACTAATTTAAATATATATATAAATATATAAATGGTCAGTGCGCGATAATAATTCGGAGACGTTTAGTGCTAAGTTATTTTTAGTACTAAGTTATTTTTAGAATTAAAGAGTATATATATATATATAAGTTTTGTTACGAATAGTTATTATTAAAATTAAGATCTTAACAGGAAAATTAGAAATTTATGATTATGGACAATATTTTGTAAGCGAAGAAAAAATATAAAAGTTGAATATTTAAATTGGGTTAAGAAAAGTATAAAGCAAAAAATAATAATCTAAAAAATTATTCACTTTTTATATATATATATATATATATATGTTAAATTACAACTATGCATGTTATTATTAATTATTAAGTATTAATTAACTAAGTATTGTATAGTAAGAGCGAATGAGATGGTCTTTATAGGCATGGTATCTCCTGACTTACTCAAATGAACTGAAACATTGGTACTGAGGATTAATCAATTTAAAGAATAAGAATTGAATTCATCTTAGCTTTACTCAATTTACTTTTTTTTTAATAAATTTCTTGTTGTAAAGAGTTCACCTTGATTCTTATCCAGATGATGAAATTGCAGGACTTAATTTATCCTTGTATTAAACACAAGATTGGAATCAGAGACAATTAGCATGTTGTCTTTGTTTCGTTCATTTCCTCTGTTTCTATTTCCTCATGCCTATCTGTCTCTTGCATATGTATTAGAAGATACGGTCTCAACAAATTAAAAACTTATGATCACGAATAAGTACAGTGGAAGTGACTTATGGATCTAAAACAAAGCTTATTCTAAGCACATTAGCTTTTCGTTCCGTATGCCTGCAGCATGTATAAATATAGCAATTGATCAAATCTAATATAGATCGTACATAGACAATAGTTGGAGTCAGCGGCTCTAAAAGATCAAGTTGGCACTTGCGAACAGCTTGATGCACTATCTTCTATAACTGCATAATTTAAAAAAATCACATTTCGACTACTTGAATCTGCCATACTGAACAGAACAAACTCCTGAGATGCACTGCAAGATTATTCTCATTAAGGAGAGAAATGTGAGAGAAACAATGATCACAATGTCATACCGAAAGTAATCCATACATGCATAGTAAAGAAGAGAAGCTAAGAATACGGCTGAAGTTGGTTTCTTATCAACATCTTTTCCCGTACCTTTTTATTAAACTGCCCGCAAAGTCAAGGTACTTTTACAAACGGAAGACGTCAGCCAGTATCTCAATGATTTCTCTCACTCAAAAGAGTAAAGAAACGAAAAGAAGACACGAATGAATCTAAAGGTTGCATGTGAAAGGTCATACTCAAAATGGCTATATTACACATGAAGCACATCAGCCCTGTAAAAATTCACAAGGACCTTATACCAGATACTGACGCACTACAATCTATCAAGAGACATCAGAATCTACCTCTCAGAAGATAACAGAAAACTATCGGAGTAAATCAAAGTTTGTGTCACATACAGCACAGTTAGCACATTTATCTAGTGAAAATGCTGCTTCACTAACTGGTCTGAGTTGAGGAGACAGTAGGGACAGAATCTTCCAGCTTAATTCTAGCACCCATGGAGCCATCAGAGACAGAACCAGCTCTCTCAGTAGCATTTCCCTCTTTTCCAGGCTCATCTAGGCGGACAACTTGAGCGAAACTCTTGGAAATCTGCTTCATGAAATCACTGGTTTTGGTGACAGCATTTAAGTGCTCATTTTCATTGGCTACACTTACTGCCACCAGACTAGCCTGTTGCCTGGCCTTGCGTTCTTGCATGACTTTCTGGCGGTTCTCATAAAAGTCAAAATCGTCAAGAATGGACATATCAGTTTCATGTTTCTTGAATATGTTCAGCATCTCAATACCCTGCTCCAATTTCACCTGCAACATCATAGTTGATAATCAGCACCAAATGAGTATCAAATTCGTTCATAGGAACCAACTTTCCCTTAAAAGAATAAGCGACCATGCATCATCCCTAACTTCTACAACAGCAGGAATGACAAGTTCATAACTATAAATTTGGTGGGGGTAGTAGCTAGCCAAATTGAATTATAGAATAATTCACAAAGGTGATTGCAAATGGATAAACAATGATAAAAAAATGATGAGCAAAGAGATGTAAATCAGAATAAAAATAGACAAAGGGAATGAGCAAATGATTGAAGTTCACCAGGGAGACCAAGTGTTGTGAGAATCAAAATATAGAGCTGCTATAGGCTCTACCTTTACAAGAAAAATTAGAAAAAGTCGAAACTACCAAAAGAAAGTTCATCTGAGTTACAAACATTTTGAGTTCAGAACAGCTCAAAATTGTAGTAGGAACTACATGTTTAGGGAAATATCGAACAAAAGTCTTAAGCTCATTCTCAAACCAGGGGACTCCAGATCAGGAAAAAACTCCAAGAAATAACCGACAGAATTCCTACCTCCTGTGTGTCTCGACTGTTAGTGACAGGTTTGTTGTCATTATTTTCAAGCACAATGTGGCGGAACTGACTATTGGGGACATCTTTGATAATATGCCACTTAACAGGGAACTGTCCACTCCACTTATCTTGCTGCCAGAAATCTGCACTCTTATCAAAGTCAACAGGTCCAATCATTTCAGCTACTCCACAGAACTGAGCACTGGCATTCACCTGCATGATAGAGTGAAAAAAAATTTCAAGCGGCCCGAGAAAATGCAATATAAGAACTACAAGAACAAAAATATAGAGAGAAGTCAACTAGTTTCTTCCATTATTGGGAAGGCATCAATATTGAACTTACAAACTCAAGAAGCCTAGAGACTTTTGTAGAAGTTCTAAGAACAGATTTCACTAAAAAGTAAACAAAAGCTGTAGTTTGCAACAACTAACAGCAGTCAACTTGGTCATCCAAGATTGCAGCTAGCAAAAGTCATCACTGCACTAAGTTGTTTGCTTCTACCAATTTGCAAAAGACATACTTACAGAGAATAAGAGAAAAACTGGGCTCGGTTCCACTTTATCTTTAGCTTCATGATAGGCAGCATCAAGTTTTCGGTTCCCATTTGGCGTACTGGCCCAGACACCATATTTGATGCTCTTGTGAACATTATCCTCACTGTACGATTTGATGATGAAGAACTTGGCATCATGGTATTCAGTAACAAAATCTGGTCGATTATACAATTCATCATGAACCTTGGCAGTGGTTTTGTTATTTTTGTTATGTTCGTCAGAAGAACCAAGTTCAGCTGTATTTTGATTCTTGGGTTTTGATGCCCTTGGTCCACGGTTTTGCTCGCTAAGGATATCAAGATTACCATTGCAGCCACAAAGGGCAACACTTCCCCTTCCCCGCCATTTACTATTTTCAGGAGAAAGCCAGCCCCGACTGTTTGTTCCCAAACTAGAAAAAGACGCACCTCCAAAGTTGGGTCCCTGATTAAAAGATCCATGTAAGTAGCCTCTACCATATGAGTTTGGACCAGATCCATGATCATGAAATGTTCTTTGATGTTGAGATGCCTGTCAAAAACCACAAAATCAGCAATTATATTAAAACCAATACAAACTTCGTGATGGTAGCTAATAATACCAGTGCTTATTACTCACTAGTCACTGCTGTCAGCTGACAATAAACGTCAGGCAAGAAAATATAAGACATTATAAGCAAAATAAAATCAACCCAAAGTGCCCATTATAACAGAGTAACCATCAATCCCCTGCAAGGTGCCTAAAAATCACACTGACACAACAAAATAAAAGCCAGCATAAAGCCTATATATAATATGGAATACCAAGATGGTCCCCTAATGTACACTTGAAATTTGAAAACTGGGATATGGGATATACTTGGTGCACAGTAAACTAGCAGCCAATGGTTGCAACCAGAATTATTGTTCTACAAGTCTAAGGCTTTAATCAAAGGGCAGATGCGTTATTAGGATCAATCAATGCCAAAAAAACGGAGGTAACTTTGTTTCTAAGTAGATAAAAGCCGGAAAGCATAAACCTTTTCAACTTTCTGCTAAAGTAGATGAACTAAAAAGCTAAAAAGTTACGCTTTTCATGATCAGACCAGAATAATAAACAGGTAAAACACTTTAGATAGAAACATCCAGAGATGCAATTACACTAAAAAGAGAACCAACCATTCCAACATTCTGTCCAAATGAACCAAATGAGCCAATTGGCTGAGGAGAAACTGCTGGTGATATTGGAGTCAAAGGCCTATGTCTCTCAAAGGGCTTTGACCAATCTGACCAAATGCCTCCAGATGTTACTCCATCAAACCCTTGTCGTGATTCATGAACACCCAGAGTACCAAGGTTTCCAGGAAAACTTCCTCCACCAAAAGATCCCATTGAAGGAGGGTAACTAGGCCTTGGTCCGAAGACTATACTATCACCTTGTTGGTCGATACTTCCTAAAGTATTGATCTCTGGTTGTGAAACTGGAGTTGGTGAATTAATATATGGCATACTAGGAGGAGCTAGCTGTTGATAGTAAGGAGGGCCAGAAAATGGAAATTGCTGAGGGGAGAATAACTGGGCATCTCCACCTACTGAAGGCAGAGGGGTTGTCACTGGAGAATATGGCCCATATGGCATGTGCGGACTATATCCGTATCCTGGATGGAATACAACAGAAGGATTTTCGTTGTAGATTCCCTGTATAAATTCAGATGTTAGGGAAGACTAAGCAAGTCAAACTGCAAATCCGCATACCAAAGAGACAAAGGAAAAATAAACTAACAGGTGATCCAATACCCAATCCTTCAGCATTGACATATGAAGGATATTCTTCCCAATCATTGGCGGCATTCCCATAACCTGGTTGATAGATGTATTAGATATGAACCCATTAATTAAGTATTTAAAAGATCATAAAACTACAAGTACATCATTTTGATACAGCTAGCTTCAAGTTTCTATGACTAACCTCTATAGTAGAAGGGCTGCGCCTGAGGGGCATAGATGTTAGGTGGGTAGATGGAACGATCTCCAGGTGAACCAAATGATCCTGGTTGACCTGCATTGTCCCTCGGATGACCTATTGTAGCAACATCCTGCGTTGAATTAGGTGAAACTGCCGTCTCATTTTTTGCTGTTACAGGCTGATCGGAAACCAAAAATGTCACTGCTAAAGCATTTTTCGTAACTGATCCACAGAAAGAAATCACTAAAAGTTTTAGAGTTAAGCATAACTACCAGCTCCTTCATGCTATCTGGCTCAGCAGCTTTCTCCTCTGCATCCATCAACAGTATGATCAACGACTTTCCAAGACAGGGATTACAAATATATGACCAACCAAAGCTAAAATTGACGATAGAAAACTTGAAGCTATCAATACTCACTCCTAAGCAAAGATGATAAAAGAGAGGGGGTAAAAAAAGGAAACATTACTTTTAAGGTAAAAAAGAGTAGTCTACTCGATTTGGATAATATCAAGAGTATGACAAATTATCAAATCAAGATCGGAAGATGACAGACCAAACCATTCATGATAGAGGGAACCCAGAATTAACAAAATTCAGGGCACGGAATAACTTGGGGGTCTCAGATCTCGACAAAACGACACTTATCGATCCACCTAAGTCCTGACCAAAGTCTATCGCCATTTGCACATTCTATCAAGCACTAAAGCAACAACTTAACAACCTTAAAGCGCAAATAACCCTCAAGAATCACCAACAAGATAGAAAACCATATAAAACGAGATGAAAATGATTGAATCTTTATGCAAAGGGTAGCAAAAGAACAAAAAACATCAACACTCGCAAACCACGACACCCACCGACTCATTGATTTCCACCGCCATAGATAAAGAAATCTAACATAGACCCAGAATTCAACAAACCCAGACAGACTCTTCAAATCTATATCAAGATCAAAACTTGCAAGACACCCTGAAGATATATCACATAGTTTTTATCAAAAAGAAGTCAAAGTTAAAGTTGGGTGGTTGAGGTACCAATGATACGATCTGTTACTTGTGACTGGGTTGCCGCCATGAATCAGAAGGGAAGATCTTGTGGGAAGTGGAACTGCCACTCAGAATCTAAGCAAAAGACAGAGACAGTATCTAACCTATAAGTTCAGATACTATATAAGCACAAACATCATTAAAGGGACAACCTTTTTGTAATGGATATTTGTGTATTTTCGGTCAGAAACAGGAAGAACCTTCTTAACTCCTCTGGGTTCAGTTTGTTAGCAATTTAATAATTTATATATATAAGGAAGGAAAGAAAGATAGGTGCTTTTATAATGGTAAAAATATGTGAGTTTCAAACAAGTACACGCAGCAGTTGCAGTGAAACGGAAAGAGGAGTTGGACAAGATCCACATGTACCTTCTCATAGCTCTAAACTCACACATGAAATAGTATTTCATTAACTATCACCCACACATTTACGTCTTTCCTCATCTTTTTGTCTTATCTTGTCCTTTTTTTTTAATTTTACTTATAATATATAAATATAAGATTATTAAGTTTAAAAATGACACACATCTCACATATTATTTAATTTTTAAAAATCACAATTTGAGATTTTTTAAAATTCATACTTGTAACTTGACAAGTAATTTTAATAATTGAAATATATTAATAAATAAATATTATTTTATAAATAAAGTTTTACTTATAAACTTATTTATTTTAATAGAATATAATAAAGTTTTTCTATATGTATTAATAAATATTATATAAGATATTAACATAGAATTATTTACTAGATTAATTAATAAAATTAATTTATTTCTAATTTGTATTAAATATCTAGTTATTATAAAAATATAACTAGACTAGCATTAACCACACTACAAGGAAATTGTCATGTGGCGACGGAATTTTACCAACGGAATAGTTTCCGTATGTAATTGGTGACGGCTAATTAATTTCCGTCGGTATTTGGTTATAAAATAGCGACGATGTAAATATCCGTTGCCAAACATGGAGGGCAAATTTTTCGGCAAATATTAGAGACAAAATATTACTGACGTAATACCATGCGTCGGTATACTGCTACGGAATCGTGTTATCGGTCAGTGAAAATTTCGTGAATTAGTAATTATTGGCGACAGAAAAGTAAATCCGTCGGCGAACCTAGAAATTCAAATTTGAATTTGGCGACGGAAGTAATTCCATCGGCGAATAAACTTCACCAATGGTAATTAGGGACGAAAGTAACTGTCGATATCTCGTCTATTTCACTAAAACAAAACGACGTCGTCTTGTTCTAGGTTAAAACGTCGATATTCCTTCCCTTCCTCTTCTCCCCGACATTGCCCCTCTCCTCTGCATCTGTCTTCTCTTCTCCGGCTATCGATTTTCCTCCTTCGGCATGAAGCTATTTGTCGTCCATCCTCCTTCCGATGACGACGTGAAGCTTCCGGTGGTCTTCTCCGACAAGGTAAGGTGGTTTTCGTTGAGGTACAGCTATAGACCGTGGGTTTTGTTTTTTTTCTTCATTTTTTGTGCAATATTCTGGTGTTTTCTGAATGGATAACGACATTATATGACGATATGTATGTGATAGAAGGGGAAAATGTGAATTTGGTTGGTATAATGGGATGATAATTTGATGAATATAAGGTGTTTGATAAAATGCCTATATGGGATGTACACTTGCATGCTTTCAATTACACATCTTTAGATTTAATGTAACTTAAAATGTAATTAATTTGAGGCAAATGGGTCCAAACCTTTTACCATCTCTAACTTCTCTACTTAGGTTTTCGATATTGGTGTTAAAAGAATTTAGAATCTGAAAGGTAACATTAAAGGGCATGTTTTGTTTATAATGTTATAATTACTTATGGTATTTTGGATACATTAATTACGTATGCATCTTTTTCATATATCATATTGAAATAAACTAAACAGATATTAGTAGAACTAACCCTATATGTCCTATATATATTAGGTTCCTAACCCTTATTAAAGAAGTACCTACCTAAGTCAAACTATATGAAACACTCTAGGGAATCTAAATGCAAAACCCTCTTCATTTGAAGAGATTTAAACCTGTAATCCCTAAACTCAAGTGACTTGCTACTATAATAAGGATAATCTCTAATGTGAGGTGAAGGAGGAGAAGGAGTAAAGGACCTCTCCCTATGACATCAATAATTCTCAATCATATAAATTATAAGCCTAAACCTCCCCGAAGCTCTTATATTAGGAGTAAGATAATTACCCTTTGTTGTTAAGGAAAGGAGGAGCCTAAGGATAAAAATGATATGGATAAAAATGATAGCCAATTATAGCCTGAAAAATAAAGCACTTCAATAACGTTTTAAAAGACCAACTTTACCAACTCCAAATAAAATAAACCTAAAAAATTATTAAAAATATAATTTATCTGCAAATGTTCAAAAGATGTTCAAAATGAAATGAAATATGCAAAGCAGAATAAAAATTCAAAATTGGTCAAATTGACACATAATTAGGCAAAAAAATGAACTTAATCATATAAAAGATCAATTGAACCTTTAATTTCACAAATATATAGCTCAATAGATCCAATTTGATCAAAACCAATGATTTTGAAAAAGTCCCATTTGTAGATACTATGACTAAACCAAAAATTTCAAACTGAATGAGAATTTTAAAAAATAGCAAATTTTAATATTGATAAATTCTCATACCTAGTCCTAACTACAACAATTTCAAAAAAATATTCATAATTTTTATAATATTGAAAAAAACTAAATTTTAACATGTAAATATTGCCTAAGTGGGAATTTGTATAATTAAAACTTCTTTATTTACAAAAACAAATAAATTAGGAACTAGTTTCTAAGGAGAAAGATTGATAGAGCTCTACTGAACTCTTGTTGCCTGTTAACTTTTAGTAATGGCT
>JANVCL010000003.1:644810-656756 GCA_026546855.1 Erythroxylum incrassatum | reverse complement strand
AATGAATTGAGGTGAGGGATCTATGAATACCATTTGAATTTTTGAATTGCTTTGAATGGCGTTGAAAAAAAAACTATGCCGATTTGGATTGGTTTAGACCAAGTCGTCTTGTCGGAAGATGTAACTTGTCTTTATAGTTTTCCAACGTTTTCTAAAGTATGCGTTTTCAGATGTCGGAATTAAAAGTTTTGAACTTAAGCGTTTTGATTTCGTTGATTTTCACCCACGTTTGTATTTCGAGAAATTCTGTATACACACTTTATATTTCTGAAGGTTGGGTTCCAAAAATAGGGCACAACATCCCAACACACCCAACCCAATACCTACAAGCCCAATTCCAAGCCCTATCAACCATCAACACATACCCAACCCACACCAAATTTTAATAAACCATCTACCTAATGCCATATATATTGTAAATGGGGTCACATTGCAGCCCATTGCTGTTTTCAATAGGTCCCAAAATCGCCCCTTTGAGCCCCCTCCTGATTTTACTTCCCTTAACACCACTTTTTTAGCCATGGACATTAATAAACCTAATGATACTCCACCTTTTCACTCCAATGATATTGTTTAATGGTTACTTGACATCAGTGCTACTGCTCACATGATACCTGACCCTCATCTTGTGGATTCCATAATTTCATATGATGGCTCCAACCAAGTGTTGGTAATAGTAACATACTTCCTATTTCCTCTACCGGTCCTGTTATATTCCTCACAAGAAATTTTCCACTTCGTATTCATAATGTTTTAGTAGTTTCACGTCTCACTACAAATTTGTTATTTATTGATAAATTTGCCAATCTTATCCCATTGAATTTAATCCCCTTGGTTATGTTATGAAGGATCTTCAAACCAAGATACCACTCCTCAAAGGTTCCATCCGCAATAATTTCTATCCTATAAAGATTCTACTGTACTTCCAAAATCTTGTCGCTTACACAACTACTTCAGTTTCTCTCAATCTTTGGCATCAATGCCTTGGTCGTCTGTGTCAGTCAACACTTTCTAAGTTATCTAGGTCCTTAAATATTAGTTCAAGTGTGATACCTCCCTGTATTTCTTGTTTTCAAAGAAAAAGTGTTTGTCTTCCCTTTTCACATTCTTCCCGTCTTTCCACCACCCCTTTACAACTTATTTATTGTAATATTCGGAGTCCTTCCCCTTCTTATTCATTTTTCGATTCTCATTATTTTATTATTTTCATCAACGACTTTAGTAGATGCACCTGGATTTTCCCCTTATTCACAAATCTCACGCTCTACATATTTTTCAAACTTTCAAAACTACAACTGAAAAATTATTCTCCACCCAGATCAAACAATTTCAATGCGATAAAGCCCTGAACTCATCAAAAGGCACCTTTGCCCAATTTCTTACTACCAATGGCATCAGTTATCGCATTTCTTGTCCTACACTCCTCAACAAAATGGCCTTGTTGAACGCAAAATTAGCCACATCACTGAAATAAGTCTAACTCGTCTTCTTCACGCCTCTCTTCCCAAAGTCTTCTGGTTTGAGGCCTTATCTATTGTTGTCTACCTTATCAATCTCTTACCCACTCCAATCCTCAATAACAACTCCCTTCATAAACTACTATTCACCACCCCACCAATCTCTCTAATTTAAGAGTTTTTGAGTTACCTGTTTTCTCTTTCTTAGTTCCACTCACCCTGATAAACTTGTACCCAAATCCACTCCATGTGTCTTCCTTGGATATTGTTCTCACTATAAAGGCTATCACTGTTTTGATCCTCAAACATCCAAAGTTTATATTTCCTGCCATGTTCATTTTCTTGAAAACGATTTTCTTTATGCTCACTCTCCACCCATATCATCTACATCCTCACCCACCATACTTCGCTCACTTCCCTTACCTTTCACTCTACCCCCTCCATCTCCTTTACCACTACCCTCTGTACCCCCTTCACCACCTCACCAAACACAATCTTCCCATCCAATGGTCACACGAACTCGTGATCAAACTCGTACTCCTCGATTATTTTCTGACTACATCACCTACTCTTTGCTTACCAAATCTTTCCTAACGCCACATCCTTTACCTAAGAAAATAATTTCCTCATTGGTGTCAAGCTATGCTTGATGAGTTCACTGCTCTCCACAGCAATAATACTTGGAATTTTGTTCCTCCTCTACTAAATGCTAACCTTGTTGGTTATAAATGGATGTTTCCTACCAAATGGAATTTTGATGGAATTATTCAACACTATAAAGCTTGTCTAGTTGCCAAAGGTTTTCACCAAGCTTCTGGTATTGATTACACTGATACCTTCAACCAAGTTGTCAAACTCACTACCATTAGTCTCATCCTTACCATTGTTATTTCTAAAAATTGGTCAGTCTGCTAACTTGATGTTAATAATGCCTTCCTTTATAGTCGTTTTCATGAATAAGTCTTTATGTCCTAACCACCTGGTTTTCAAGACCGTCTTTATCCTTATCTTGTTTGTCACCTTCACAAAGCTCTGCATGGTCTCAAACAAACTCCTAGAGCTTGGTTTCATAGTTTAAGTCAAAAAGTTTTTGATTTAAACTTTACTTCCTCCAAATTTGACCCTTCACTCTTTATTAATATCACCTCATCTCACATCACATTCATCTTAGTTTATGTAGGTGATATTTTGGTTACCAGATCGTCTCCATCCTTCATTTCCACCCTTATCCAAAATCTTCATTCTAACTTCTCCATTAAAGACTTAGGCCTGCTACATCATTTTCTTAGTTTTGAAGACATTTCCACTTCCACCGGTATTCTTCTTACCCATACCAAATATACCAATGATCTTCTTCTTCGAATAGGTTTTGATCATTCTAAACCTGTTCACACTTTGATCTCTCTGTGCTTCCTTTATCCAAAAATCATAGCACACCCTTTTTTGATCCCTTTGAGCACCGAAGCACTGCTGGTGCTCTTTAATAACTGTGCCTTACTCCCTTTGACATTCAATTTGATGTATCCCAGTTTTTACATTAGCCCACTGATGTGCATTGGACTACAGTTAAACGAATTCTCTGTTATCTTCTATCCACATCATCTCACATCATTCACTTTCTTAGATCATCCTCACTTCAATTAAATGCCTACTGTGATGTTGATTGAGTTGGTTGTCATGATGATCATCCTTCTACTTCTAGATATTACATTTGTCTTGGGCCCAATTTAATCTCTTGGAGTGCTAAAAAATAACCTACTGTTGCCAGATCTAGTACTAAAGCTGAATATCGAAGCATTGCTCTAGTTGCAGCGAAACTTTGTTTTATCACTTCTCTTCTAGAGAAAATTGGTTTCTCTAAAGTTACGCCCACTCTTTGGTGCGATAATCTTGATGCTATATTCCTTGCTTCTGATCTGATCACTAATGCCGGTACTAAGCACATTGAAATTGACATCCATTTTATTCATGACTTGGTGGCTAACAAATCACTTTCCATCAGACACATCACATTTGCTCTGATGTTATGACTAAGCCTTTATCCTCTTCAACATTCCCCTGTTTTCATCACAAGCTCACAATTGACACACACATCATAAACTTGAGGGGCTGATAATGTTTGATTTTCTTGTATCTTAATAATTCAATATGTTTTGATAAGATTACAATTCAATCTTTGCAGATAAGCTTAGATCAAACTAGATCAGAATATCTCTCTGTAAATCTCTTTTAGATTCTATTTTTACTTATATATAAAGGCTCTCATAGGCCTTTCACAAATACACAACTAAAGCAATAACACATCTTCTTATACATTCTATATAAACTTTCTTCTCTCCTCTTTCACTATGATTGTGATATATCCCTTATGGTTTCTTACATAAAAAATGGTTTATTTTATCTGTCAAAAACATCTAATATCTTTTTTCATAAAAAGAAATAAAATTTTATCATATAAAATTCATAATTACTACCTTTTGAATATGAATACCATCAATAATGTATTTCAGGTCAATCACTCAACAAACTAACAAATTAAAACCAAACTTGAATCTATGACGCACCTGTGGACCGATGGGGATGCCATTTCGAGCACCTACATAAGAAACAAATAGTGACAAAATTGTTAGATAATGGAAGCTATTGATTCTGCTTGAGGAAACCTTGAAACTTGCTGTGGAGTTAATACAAAAAATATGCTCACTTGTAAGATTAGCATGAGAATCTGTTACGTAGCTTGCATTAATAATATTAGAGGATGGCAGAAAAGCAGCATAATTAGCAGTGTAATAGTTCAATCCAAGAAAATCAAACGATCCTTTCACTGATTCGGATTGCTCCTCTGAGAATTTAGGCAATCGTCCCCTAACAAGAGATCTCATGGAATGTGGATAATCACCATTGATTAAAGGGTCCATGAACCTGTAAATCAAAAGTCTTTTAGGGTAAGAAGAAGATGCATGTCAAAACATCATAATTATTTTTTATTTGAAAGAAGAACTTACCATCCAAACATGAAATCAATGGCTCGTTTTGCAGCATTTCTATTGTGTCTTGCATTCGAATATGGCACAAACCAATTTGACACTAAGGTGATTCCTATCACACCCTTTTGTGTTGCCTGCAAAACTTACAATGTTTGGTAAATCACAGTAAGTCAATGAATCTGAATGAATTTCTTATGATACATAGGCTCCTAAACCCTATGAGAAACGGTTTATTTATTTTTACTCAAACTAAATCCTTACATTTATTTTTTAAGGATAACATATTCAAAAGTGTTTAATTTAACTTTATTCATACGAATTTAAATATTAATTATTAAAATAAAAACTTTTAAAAAATTAACATTAATTTAAAAAATTTAAAAAATTAGATAATTTTTAATATGTGATCTATTTTTCCATATATATTTGCTACATGGATTTAATGTTGTGAAGTGGACCTGGTATTTTGTCTTGTAGGATTGAACAGCAGAGGCATGAGCAAGAAGTAAGTTATGAGCCACCAAGTATGGCTCTGTAGCTGAATCTCCGCCGGTACAGTTCAACTGTTGCCAAGCTGAACATCGTCCCGGCGCCAGTAAACCGTCGGCATAGCCAGCCACACTATAACTCAAAGGTTCATTCAATGTAATCCAATGCTTAACTCGGTCTCCAAACTCCTTAAAACAAGTCTCAACATAGTCTCGAAAGTGATCCCTGTGAAATGAAACTATGGAGTTCTACAAGCAATGTTCTACAGATTCATTTGTGGTCAAATAAAAATAATAATTCTGATACCATCCTCACCTTTTATTTAGTTATTATAAGAAATACCTTTATTGTTTTTATTTGTTTAAAAAGCTTCTTATGATATTATAAATCGTGCAAAAGAAATTTTATTAACTTTATATTAAATTATTTTAAGCCTTAAATATATTATATTCACTGTTATTTGATTTTTTTTAATCCTCTTATTTTAAAGATTATCACTTAACTCTATTACTTAATGTTGACTAGAGTAAATATCATAGTTAATATAACTAATTGTATTTTCTTATATACACTGAAAATTGATAGTTGTACTGATTACCTACTATAATTGAGAGATTTGATATTCCTAAATAGTCAATTCACTAATAGAAACATTTTTGTTTCTCTCCGATATGTTTTCTTCATGAGATCAGAGCCCTATCTGATTTAAGGGGCCTATACTTTCTGCTTAATTCTTTTTCCTAGCTATTCTTCTCTGTTCATAACACTAATGCCAAAAGTCTCTATTTGTCTCTGAATTCTTTTTGTTACTATTGTTGGCATATTTCTTTGTTTGTCTTAAGTGATTTTAAAGATGATGGACGGAAAAAAGGTAACCTTTTCGAGTTATGATAATCCTTCACTTCAAATCAATCCTGTGAAATTTGATGGAACTAATTGTCTTACTTGGTCAAGATCTTTTTTGTTGTTCATCAAAAGGCTTATAAGGTTACATTACTGGTGATAGTAAGAGACTAGATGTCAATAATCTTGATTATAATCAATGGGAGTCTGAGAAGTCTCTCGTGATGTCTTGGCTCATCAATTCAATATTGAAACTAGAGATTGCTCAAACATATATGTTACTTGACACAGCAACAAAGATATGGCAAGCTACTTCTCTGACTTACTCTCAAATAGGTTATAAAACCTAAATTTTTTATCTTCGTAATAAACTGCACAACACGAAATGGGGAGATATGATTGTATCACAGTACTTTGCAGAGCTATGTGGATTGTGGTAGAACTGCATTATTATCAGGACAGATGCTACTAAATTCCAGAAAATGATAGAGGATGATCGAGTATTTGATTTTTTAGCGAGTCTCGTGCCAGAATATGATCACATACGAGGTACTATCATGGAAAAGATCCTTTCCCTTCAGTACCACTTGCACATTCTCTCGTTCAGTAAGAAGAAAGTAGAAGAAATGTCATGCTACATACAATCATTGTTGAGAAAGTGGGGTTAGTGGCTAGTTTTACTGAGAAGCCAAGACCTGCAAATACTTTATCTAATAAGGATCATTTTCACTGTGGTTATTGTCGAAAACAAGGCATTCCAAAGAAACCTGTTGGAAACTACATAGGAGGCCAAATCAGTGTCGAGAAAAATGAGGCGGTTCAGTGGTAAGGGCCTAGCCTCACTTGGCTAAAGGGAATGAAGCATCTAAAACACCGTTAATTAGGTTTTTATCCAATAAGAAACTTCAGAACTTAAGATATATTCTCTTAAAACTAGACTCTCCTTCTACAATTGGTACATCAAATATTGCAAAATTAGGTATTGTATACTCAAACTCTAAAGATAATATGGGGATTATAAACATTGGAGCTAAAAAACATATGACAAGCTCTCAAAAGGAATTTTTAACATATTCTCATAGAAAAGGGGGATAATGTTAAAATAGCATATGGATCTTTTGCTTTCATATTTGGTACAGATTTTGTTAACTTCACTTCCAAAATCACTTTATCCTTAGCTCTTCACATATCTTGTTTTCATGTTGATCTTCTATCTGTTAGTTCTATTACTAAAGATCTTAATTTCAAAGTTGAATTTCTTTCCTGACTATTGTGTTCATAAGAACCTCCACATAGGAAAGAGGATTGGAACTAATACATTGCAGGATGACTTATATGTTTTGGAAGAAAATCACATGACAATTGTTCATTAAGTGCCTCTTGGGAATGATGTGATTAATAAGGAAATTCTACAGTGGCATAGGCGGTTAGGGCATCCCTCATTTTTTGTTCTAGAAAAATGATATCCAAGTTTTTTAAAAAGAACTTCGTTTGTTCATTGTTTTGTGAAGCATGTGAACTTGCTAAACACACGAGAAGTTCTTATCATTTATCTAATAATAAGAGTTATGTTCCTTTTATGACAATTCACTTCGATATTTGGGATCTAACTCAAAATCCTTCTCTGCCTATAGATGGTTTGTGATCTTTATTGATCGTTGCATAAGATTGACTTGGGTTTATTTGATAACAACTAATAACGAAATTTTTATATGCTTATAATCTTTTCATAAAATGATTTGTACACAATAAGATGCTAAAATTAAAATCTTAATATCTAATAATGGAATGAATATACGCATGGAAAATTTTGTGCTTACCTAGATTCCTATGGGATCATATATCAAACTAGTTGTGCCTATACTAGTGAATAGAACGAAGTTATGAAAAGGAAAAACAAACATATTTTAGAGATATCCTTCCAAAGGGATATTAGGGTGATTAAGCTCTTTCAGCTACTTACCTTATCAACAGAATGTCACTTCGAATTTTAGATTTTCAAAACCCAATAGAAATATTGTAAGGTAAAAATTATTATACTACACGTCAAGAGTATTTGAGAGAATTTGTTTTGTTCATGCTTGAAATGTAGGCAAGTTGGAGCCTAGAGCTTTGAAGTGTGTGTTTGTTGGATATTCTCCTACACAAAAGGGATATAAGTGATATCACCCCAGTTTAAGAAATACATTGTAAGTATGGACATCACTTTTTTAGAGTGTGAGCCCTATTTCACCACACATTAAACTCCTCTTTAGGAGGAGAATGAGATCGAAAAGGTGTTGCTTGATAATGTGATCCAAGGAGTGAGAATAATTTAGGGGAAGAAAACTAGTTTGGTTCAGGAGGATTAAAGATTGCGCTTAAATAGACCAAATTTAAAGACATATTCAATACAAGATAAGACAGAAAAAGCCATCAGGTAGTCTATGCCATCCTCTTCCCTCAAAAACACTGGTGAGTTACGATGTCATTTACCTGATGATTTAGATAAGTCTATTACCCTTCAGAAAGGTGTTAAAACTCATACCAAGCACCCTATTTCTAACTTTGTTTCTTGTGACTCACTATATCCCTCCTATAGAGCCTTTGTCTTATTTGTTTCCTCTATGTTTGAAAGTTCTGAAGGATGTAGTTTCCCAATGTATAAGTTCTGATTCAGTTGCTTTGCGTTGTTTCTGTTGTTTGCTTAATACAGAGCAACTGTGATAACAACTATCAATTTTCCATAAAAACACAAACAGAAAAACTAAACACAAAATGAACAAATCAACAACCAAAATTTGGTAACATAGTTCGGCACACCTAACCTACATTTGTAGGGCCTCACCTAACTTAATCACTTTCATCGAAGTGCAATATTTTTCACAAGGCTTTACTGAACCAACATCACTTATCCCTTGACACTTTCCACTCATCTTCCCATCCTCTGAAAGTATTTCACTCCCAATAATAGGACCACCTCGTGCTAACATCAATAAAATATTTTTGTAATAATGATTGATAAAAAGAATGAGAACAAAACAACTCAAGTGAATGAATCAAAAGTAAAAAACAAAGAAACACTTGAGATAAAAACACTCCCTTAAATATACAGCTTCATCAACCCAAAACCATGGGAAGTTGCCAATAAGAATTATGTTGTGAACCTCCAAAATAATCACTGAAGCATCTCACGCACAATAGTCACAAAACTCATCAAACGGATATATGTTTCGACACCGAAACATCAAGAAATACAGTTGCATAATTTATCAATTTACTGCACAGTTTTCCCACATAAAAATGATTAAGCAACAATCCAATTATTCACTCACATATGTAGAAATGCATCTGTCAAGAATAGCTCAATAGAGCATGTAATTGCTCACACAAAAACAAAGAATTGTAGCTGTACAAATTGATTAATTTTATGTCAGTTTGTCCTCAAAAAAATAATAGCTTAGATGCCCAGAAAATTCATGCAACCTATGGAGAGAATGTAGTTGGCCAAGATGACTAAGATTACCAAAAAATCCAACTACCTTATATAACATAAATCATTAAAATAGGTTGCCAAAGATAGCTCCAAATCACCAAAAATCTTAGCATTATCCTTATTAAGATATGGTGATATTATCCTAAATAAATCCTATCTTCACTAGAATTTTATCCTTCATGCAACCTTTTGCTTCAAAAATCCCACCTAAAGTAGATAACTTATCATAATGATATTCTAGATATATCCAACTATGTCCAATTACAAATAATGCCCAAAATTAATTAATAAGATATCGTAACAAATATCTTAACAATGTCTATTCCATAAGATTGGAAAGAAGCAACGGAAATAAGCTATGGTTGAGGAAATGATGCCTTAGCAAAAAAGAAACCTAGGAACTTGTAATTGCTCCAGAAGGAAAACGGACAGTTGACTGCAAATGGGTATTCACAGTGAAGTATAAGTCAAATGGATCCATTAAGAGATACAAGATGAAATTGGTGGCTAGAGGTTTTACTCAAACATATGGATCGAGTGGACTATCAAGAAACCTTAGCTCCTGTTGCTAAGATGAATATAATCATGATTCTACTCTCTTGTGCAGCTAACTTAGATTGGGACTTACAATAGTTTGATGTTAAAATGCTTTCTCTCATGGGGATCTGGAGTAGAAGATGTATAAGGAAATTCCTTTTGGGTTTGAAGTTGAGAAGACACAAGGGAAGGTTTGTAAGCTAAAAAGGGTCTTATGTGGGTTGAAGCAATCACCCAGAGCATGGTTTAAAAAGTTCAGTTGGATCATGATTTCCTTTTGTTAAAAATGGGTATTCACAGTGAAGTATAAGCCAGATGAATCCATTAAGAGATACAAGATGAAATTGGTGGCTAAAGGTTTTACTTAAACATATGGATCGAGTGGATTATCAAGAAACCTTAGCTCCTGTTGCTAAAATGAATACAATCATGATTCTACTCTCTTGTGCAACTAACTTGGATTGGGACTTACAACAGTTTGATGTTAAAAATGCTTTCTCTCATAGGGATCTAGAGGAGATGTATATGAAAATTCCTCTTGGGTTTGAAGATGAGAAGACACAAGGGAAGGCTTGTAAGCTAAAAAGGGTCTTGTGTGGGTTGAAACAATCACCCAGAGCATGGTTTAAAAAGTTCAGTTGGATCATGATTTCCTTTTGTTATGAATACAATAATGTGGATCATACCTTATTTATCAAGCATTCCTAAGGTAGATCACGCTTCTCATTATTTATATTGATGACATTGTGGTAACTAGAAGTGATACAAAAGAGATGGTTAAGTTGAAGAAACTCCTTGCTCAAGAATTTGAAATTAAGGATTTAGGGAAGATGCAATACTTCTTGGGAGTTGAAGTCGTTAGATCAGGAAGAGGAATCTTTATCTCCTAGAGAAAATATGTCCTAGACTTGTTAAAAGAAACAATTATGATAGGTTGTAAACCAGTTGAATCTCCTATCGAAAACAACCACAAACTACAAGTAGGAATAAGTACATCAATAAACATGAGGAGATATCAGAGGTTAGTTGGTAGACTCATCTATCTCTTACACCAATCCAGACATAGCATATGCAATTAGTTTGATGAGTCAGTATATGCATGATCCACGAGAACCACACTTACAGGTCGTATTCTGCATCCTACATTATCTAAAGTCTGTACCAGAAAAAAAAGCCTTTTGTTCACTAACAATTGTTATCTTATGATAGAAGCATTACAAGCACTGATTGGGATGGATCTCCAAATGATAGGAGGTCAACCACTGGTTATTATTTGCTCATAGGAGGAAACCCACTCACTTGGAGAAACAAGAAACATAATGTAATTGCTAGATTCAGTGCAGAAACTGAATATAGAGCTATGCTCAAGTTATGTGCAAGCTCTTGTGGGTAAGAAAACAGATAAATGAATTATAACTATCGGATCGAGGAAGTTCATACCTCTACTGTAATAACAAAGTTGCCATTAGCATAGCTCACAATCATGTTTAGGATGATATAACAAAACACATAGAAATTGACCAACACTTGGTAAAGGAGAAACTTATGAATGGTTCGTTCCACTTATTCTATGTGGGGTCTAAAGAATAACTGGCAGATGTCTTCAATAAAAAACTCTACAACAAATATTTTTATAATCTTGTTTAGAAGTTGGGCATGTGTGATATCTATACACCAACTTGAGGAAGAGTGTTGACTAGAGTTATTATCATAGTTATTATAATTGGTTGTATTTCGTTATATGCAGTTAGAATTGATTTCCTCCTATAATTGAGGGATTTGATATTCCTAAATAGTTCTCGGCCTTGTGTATACAAACCATAGGATTTCTATGCACAAATCATCTTAATTCACTAATAAAAACACTTTTTGTTACTCTCTCATTTGATTTCTTCACTTAATTATTATATAATCTCTTATATTATATTCTATTTTTTCAATATTTTTATTTTAAAATGACATAATATTAAAATTTTAAATTTCTATAGTAATGTTTTAGAACTATAACAAAGGAATAAGATACTCACACGATGTAGGGACTTAGAAAGCCGCCAAACTCATCTTCTAAGGCTAGTGGAAGGTCCCAGTGAAAGAGAGTCACAAAAGGTTGTATTCCTACATGGTATTTGAAATAATAATAAAATGAAATATTTCTTGT
>JANVCL010000003.1:621800-634480 GCA_026546855.1 Erythroxylum incrassatum | reverse complement strand
CTCAGTTCATGTCCGTTTAACGGACATGTGTTGGAACATTATTTTATTTATTTATTTTTACTATTTGAGAGTAGGGTACGGACAGCTTCGGGTCAAAATGACCATAAGCTCAGTTCATGTCCGTTTAACGGACATGTGTTGGAACATTATTTTATTTATTTATTTTTACTATTTGAGAGTAGGGTTTAAGATCAATGTACCGTGCAATACCAAAGTGAGTTAATAGCGAGTGTCCAGTGTATGCTCACCATCAGTTTAGTTCAGCAGCCAGGTCCACTTTTAGTGTGCTAGCCAGGCTCAGGTCTCGGGAATGGGTATCAGCGAGGCTCATGTCCCGGGATCGTCGGGCTCCGAAAACGGGGTCCGATAGCTCAAAATTGTTAGAGTCGATTCATACTGATTTATGTGGACCATTTATTCCACCTGCTATAGGTGGTTATAAATACTTTATCGCTTTTATTGATGATTTTTCTCGGTACCATCATATAGAGCTTATTTGTAAAAAATTTGAATCATTGGATGCGTTTAAGATTTTCAAATGATGTTGTTATTATTGTTTCTTCCTCTTCTCTTAATATTGCTGTTGGCTCCAAACGTATGAGGTTGGATTTGGGATAATCTATGTTATGGCACAAATGTTTAGGCCATATTTCAAGAGACAGAATGAAGAGGTTGGTAAAAGATGGTGTACTTCAGGATTTTGATTTTTCAGATTTCACTGCCTGTGTTGATTGTATTAAAGGAAAGTTGATTGCCAATGTTAGAAAAAGCAAAACAAATAAGTGCTCAAAATTTTTAGAGTCGATTCATACTAATTTATGTGGACCATTTATTCCACCTGCTATAGGTAGTTATAAATACTTTATCGCTTTTATTGATGAATTTTCTCGGTACCGTCATATGGAGCTTATTTGTAAAAAATTTGAATCTTTGGATGCGTTTAAGATTTTCAAGACAAATGTTAAGCTTTAAAAGGGGAAGAAAATCAAGGTAGTCAATTCTGACAAAGGTGGAGAGTATTATGGGTGTTATGGTGAGGGTGGAAGGAATCTAGGGCCTTTTCTAGATACTTGCAAAAATGTGATATTGAAGTAAAATATATAGTGCCAGTAACACCTTAGCATAATGGAATCGTTGAAAAAAGAAACCGCAAACTTCTTGATATGTTGTGGTGTATATTGATTCATTCTAGTTTACTAGAATTTTTGTTGGGTAAGGTGATACGGAAACCCCAAGAAAACAAGGTTCTTGAAACCCCATAATCCTATTAAATCAACACCCTAATCTTTCTATTCTAAGAACATGCTAGATCAAACCCCAAATCATAAGTTTGAGACCCAATCCCAAAGAAATCATAAATCAATTTAAGTTGCAAGTACTTACTTATTGATGCAAATCAATTTCTTGAAATAACCATGAAGACATTCAGGCCTCACTTGAAGAATTCAACTTTGAAATTTTGTTGATCATCCAAATCTAGGTTACAAGGATATAATAAGGTATAAATACCCTTGACCAACTCCTAACTCTAATAGGTTTGCAAGCCCATTTAATGAAAACTAGGTTAATCTTAACAAATCTAGGAGTTACTAGCCTATTGAACATAATCTGATCCAAGTCCTTTCAGGAATGGGCTAAACCCATTAAACAAATAAGTCTCAAAATAGCCCAAACAAACAAAGCACATGCTACTAACTAAAAGAACAGCCCATAAACAAGTCCTTGGGCATAAAATAAGGGAACAAATAACAAGCTCAAATTATCAAAATGCACTCCAAAAAAGGCTTGAGCTTGTTTCCCAAAATGGCTAAGTACTAGCCTCTTCTGACACCTCCAATAAAGTCACAAGCTTGGGCATGCCTTTGTTGGCCCCTAAGTTTTTTTTATGAATAAGCATGATTTAAATAATTTATAAGGTTTTGATAGATTAATTATTTTAGAATTATTTAATTATTTCAAAGTTAGTAAGATTTATTGCATGGCTTAATTGAATTAAAGTGTTAGGGAAATTAAAGTGTTCAAGGGTATTTTTGGAAGATCACTTAAGGATAAAGAGCCATAAGGCACAAAAGGGGGGTAAAAGGGACTTTGCACACTCATCAAGGGTATTATAGGAAAAAGAATATGTTGTCTTGCTTGTTAAGAAGAGAAAAACGTGAATTTAGAGATAAGAACAAAAGTAAAAGAGAGAAAAAAGAGAGTTTCGGTGGAGAAGAGAGAAATAAGAGAAAATATGCTAGGTTTCGATTTTTCTTAGCCTTCAAGAGAGATTTTGAGGTTGATCAAGAAGGGAAAAAAGTAAAGGAAGAGAAGAGCTTCCATTAGAGCTAAAGATCTCTTCATCTAGTGAAGATTCAAGGTAAGCCCACTTATAATCTTTTAGATTTTTTGAAAGGTTTTAGTTCATGAAGCTTAGGAAATGGATGGGTTAAGAATTCTAGAACCAATTTTAGTGATTGTGCTTTTTGGGATTTTCAATTAGATTCGTATTGAATGGGTTTTGCCATTGATGAAGGAAATCAAAAAAGGCAAGAGGAGCAAGAGAATAGGCATTTTAAGCAAGTCTTTAACCAAGGGAATCAAGGTTTGTACAAGTTTATAATAGAGTTATGAGCCACAAATGTTTCCTTTTGAATCAAGAGAATTAAATAATTAAAATTGTTTTATAAAAGTGCATGATTGCTATTTGAATGATTTGAGAAATCTTTATATGTTCGGTATATAAATTTTGTTGATGAATTTCAAAATAAAGAATGGAAATGCACTGAAACATTTTATGTTATGCCTTGAAAAATTTCATGGCATTTTGCATATTAGAAAAAGAAGGAAAAAGTATGAAAGTATGAGCATATGATTAAATTATTTTAAGCATGATTATGTGTTTCTGTTTGGGTGAGGTTTGTCAAGTGCACATTGACAAGAGCCTTCTCCCGGTTGCCCACTTGTGGCTTATAAGCTCCGAAAATGGACTCATTCTATTCATGGTGTAAACTTCGGTTTCTCCATTCTATTTCCATGGAACCCTTGAGCCATTTGTTGTGCATTGCATCTTTGCATAGTCATGAATGGTGCATAATTGAGTGTTATGTGATGATATTTGAACTATGAGTTTTGGTTCAGTCGGATTTTGCTAGATCGGAATATCATTGCCTTGATCCATAATCTCAGGTAATCTTGACTATTGAATACCTGCAAAACAGACAAAGGCACATCGGGGGTTGGTTCCCAGAAGGCCACTCCGACGCTCAAGTTAGTATTCTGTGAGTAGTTTGGTTGCTAGAATATAGAAGAAACTAGGGTTGAATCTCGTACTTGAATCGTGGCTGTATAATACCTTATATATGCCGTAAGTTGCCACTAGGTTTAGGTCTTTACTTAAGTCTTAGTGTTTGCATGGGAGTTTAACACTTGATGGGCCGGTCGGACCGTGGACATGTAAAGATGGGCTTGGGCCTAGCACTGCCGACCCGACCAGAATCTATTATAAATTAAGTAAATTTAAAAAATTATAATATCTAATTTTTTGAAAAAATATTTATAGTTTTAAAATTTTTAGAAAAATTATTTGTATTAAATTTTAGTTTAAAAATCACAACGAAATAGATATAATATGACAATCGCACTTAGATCAATCAAATATTGATGATATAATAATTTAACTCAAATTTTAAACCTGATTCAAACTAGTTAAACCTGAAAAAATTGATAATTTAAGATAATTATAATAAATTATTAGTTCAAATCGAGTTTAAGAGATAGATTAAATTTTCATATCATTAATATTTGATTAGTTTATATCGTTATCCTTTAACAAAAGTTGAAGAGAATGAATTTAAAAAAAATTAAAGATCATAAAGAGTATATAATCCTTGTAATTCATATCATTAATTATAATCCTTACTTATTAACTGATCACAAAATAGAGACAAAAAATAAATTTTCTGTTTTTTTGTGTATTATCGATATCAACCACAATTCAATTATGATTGAGAAGGATAACTAGAGTCTATACCTATTATAACCATTATTATTTGGTTTGTCATTATCGACTTATCTTACAGTTTAGATAGACATTATCTAAACTTATCCTACAGTTTTGTAAAGTCTTGTAGACTCTATATGTGTATCTTATCCTTAATGTAAATGAAGTGTATTTGCCTTTCTAATTATTTTTTTATGATATCAAGAGCTTTTTGTGATCTAACAACCTAAGAAGCTACAATGTCTATCGAGGGAACTCTTGTGGCTTCTTCTTTCTTTTTCTTTATCAACTACTTTTCATATTTAAGCTTTTCCAAACATCACACATCAATTATTTATCAAATTAAATTCTACTAATTATCTCGTTTGGAAGGTATAACTTTTACCTCTTTAGAATAGTTATAATTTAGCAAAATATATTAATGGCACGTACACGATACCACCTCAAAAAATTAATGATCAATCAAATCCAACTTATCTTGACTTATATAAACAAGATTAATCAGTTCTTAGTCGGATCATTGGGTCTATCAGTGAGAGCATTATTCCTTAAGTTGTTCGTGTTTCCAGCTCCTATACGGTATGACAAAATTTAGCCAATATTTGTGCTCCGAGTTCTAAGGCATAGGTACGAACCATTAAAGCAAAATTCTTTAAGCTAACAAAGGAACGTAGGGAATTTATTCCTCAATATACTCAATGAGCAAAAGGAATGTTTGATCAGTTGGTAGCACTTAACAGTCCTATCATGGAGGATGATTTGGTTCAGGTTGTTATTAATGGCTTTGGTTCAGTGTATAGACTCTTCTTTCAATTTCTTGAAAATCGTTTAGATGCTGTTTTTTTAATGATTTATATGAATTATTACTTAGCGAAGAGGAGAATCTTGCTACTAAAATAAATGTGAATCCACTTATACAACCTATAACTCACTAAGTGAATTCAACTATGAGAGGATATTCATCTCGTGGTAGAGGAAGAAATCAAGTGATGATGCGCGGTAGAGATCGTTACACTGTTGGTACTTTTTCTGGTGGAAATTTTCAATCTTCACATAAGCTTCCTCACAATTCTTACATAACTAGCAATTCGGTAGGCAATATTCAGCGTCATAATTGTAAAAGGTTTGGTCATATCTCTAGCAACATCCCTCACCACATTATAGAGCCACAAACCCATGATAACAAAACTTAAACCAAGTCAAATCAACTTTTAATGTGGCAACATCAACTATGCAACCTCAATCTTGGATCCTAGACACTGGAGCAACTTATAATCTTACTCCTGATTTAGAAAATCTTACCATTTATAATGAATACCATCGTCCTTAAGCAATCAAAATTGGCAATGGCAAATTCCTTCTTATCGCTCATGTTGGTTCATCTTTTTGTCAATCTTCGGATAATTCTTTTCAACTTCATAATATCTTATGCGTTCATTCTTCTTGTTAGAATTTATTGTCTATTTAGGCTTTTATTTATGCCAATAACATTTTTGTTGAATTCTTTCCCAATTGTTTCATGATTAAGGATATCCACACAAAGGAGCTCCTTTATTTAGGCCATAATGATAATGGTCTATACTCTATGCTCTTAGAATCCATTCAATAGCCTCGTAGTCTAGTTACCACAATGACTTACACTCTAAAGTAGTGACATTAGCGTTTGGGACATGCAAATTATCAAATAGTTCGACAAGCTCTTCAGCAAAATAAAATTCTTTTTATTTCTCCTAATAAATCGAGTCTTTGTGATGCTTGTAGTGTTAGTAAAAGTCATAAGTTACCTCTTTCAGTCTCTCATTTTAAAGCTAATGGTCCATTTGATTTAATTTGTTCTAATCTTTGGGTCCATCTCCTGTTCCTTTTGTGGATGGCAATTGGTTGTGTATTGCTTTATGATCATTATTCAAAATATTTTTGAATTTGATTTATTAAGTATAAATCTGAAGTGCTTAGCATTTTTATCAAGTTTCATTATATTGTTGAAAATTTTTTTGGTCAAAAAATAAAAGCTTTCAAGCTGATTAAGGGGGAAAAAATCAAGCCTTGTAATCATATTTACTTGAAAATGGAAAAACTTAACATGGTTCTTGTCTCAAAACTCCACAACATAATGGGTGTGCGGAAACAAAACATCGACATATTATAGAGTCTGGTTTGGCTTTACTTCAATATTCCTCTGTTTCCATATATTATTGGACTTATGCTTTTGATATTACAATTTACATAATAAATCGATTATCTACACCTGTTCTTTTTCATTCTAATCTATATCAAATTCTTTTTCGACAAAGTCCTGATTACAATAATTTACATGTTTTTTAATGCTTGTATTATCCTTGGTTATGACCTTATGCTTCACATAAATTAACACCTCGTTCCAAACATTGTGTTTTTATAGGATATATCAAACTTCATGAAGGTTTCTATTATCTTAATCTTGAATTTAAAAGGTTTGTTATCTCACGTCATGTTGTTTTCGATGAACAAGAGTTTCCATTTTTCAAATCCTCCATGACAAGTTTCAATGCTCAAAATTCCTTACCAACCACTATTTTTTTGTACCATCATGATTCGCTCACTCTTCTACCTCACCACCATTACCTCAGTCCTTGCCTAATGCAACTACCTTAACCAATTCTAACTTCCCGAAAACACCTTTTACTATAAGGACAACATCATCTGCCCCACCCACACACCATACATAAACGTCATCTCAACGTTATGCCACACCCACTATTGATCTCCCTTTTATTTCCTCAGCTAACATACCCACACCACCCATAAACCATCCACCCACGTTACCTAGTCCTACCACAACACCCATCGTTACTAATTTCTTACTTGTGCTATATCCATCACTAGTTCTTTCTCTCCTCTGAATTGTTTTTAATTGTTGACTTAACTCTTTACAATTTTGATATTACTGCACTACCTGGTCGACATCCTATGGTTACTAGATTTAAAACTGATACTTTTAAGCCTTGTCAATTTTTTATCTCCTCTGAAATTGAACCATCAACTTATAAATAAGCCAATCAATATGAAAAGTGGAGACAAGTAATGACAAAAAAGTATAACGTGATGATCCGCAATGCTTGGATTTTAAAACCTCATTCTCAAGCAAATAATATAATTGGATACAAATGGGTACTTTGTATCAAGTGAAAGCCATATGGTACAATTGATCGATACAAGGCACATTTAGTGGAAAAGGGATTCAATTAACGACCAGGTGTGGATTACATGGACACTTTTAGTCCAATTATTAAACCTACCACTATCTGTCTTTTATTATCATATGCCTTACCTGTGCCATATACATCACCAAATAACTCTTCTACAGCATCATCTGAATTGCCTTTAATTGTTGACTTAACTTATTAGAATTCTAATACTACTGCACTACCTCGTCAACATCCTATGGTTACTAGATCTAAAACTTGTACTCTTAAGCCTCGTCAATTTTTTACCTTCTCTCAAATTGAACCATCAACTTACAAATTAGCTAGTCAATCTAAAAGTGGATATAAGCAATGACAGAAGAGTGTAACACGATGAACCACAACAACGTTTAGGTTTTAGTGGCTCTTTCTCAAGTTGATAATATAATTGAATGCAAATGGGTATATCGTATCAACCGAAAGCCAAATGGTACCACTGATAGATACAAAGCGCGGTTAGTGGCAAAGAGATTCAATTAACAACCAGGTGTGAATTACACAGACACTTTTAGTCCAATTATTAGACCTGCCATTATCAGTCTTTTGTTATCATATGCCTTATCTAATAATTCAGAGATTGGATAATTGGACGTTTCTAATGCCTTCTTGCATGGTTCACTTGATGAGAATGTCTTCATGCAACAACCAAAAGGGCATGTTCATCCTACATATCCGAACTATGTTTGTAAATTGCAAAAATCTATTTACGAATTAAAACAGGCACCTCAACTATGATTTTAAGTGTTTGAGGAATGCACTGATCAACCTTGGTTTCAAGGGTTCAAAGACTGATAACTCTCTCTTCATCCTATATCATGGTTTGGTTCAATTTTTTGTTTTTTATATGTTAATGATATTATTATCATGAGAAACAATAGTCATGTGGTCACCAACATAATTCAATCTCTCCAATAATCCTTTGCGCAAAGTTATTTAGGACTTCTTTCTTACTTTTGTGTATGGAGACACATTGAACTTCACATGGTTTGTTACTCACTCAGTCCAAACATATAAAGGATTTGTTGAACAAAGCTTATATAGAGGATGCAAATAGTATTGTTACATCAGCTTGTGACAAAGTAAAATTCAGTATTCATAATGGGACTTCTTTTTCGGACACTAATCTTTATCGAAGTATTGTTGGAAGCTTGCAATACGTTGTTTTAACTTATCCTAATATTTGTTATGCAGTCAACAAGATTTCTCAATTCATGCATTCACCTACTGATCAACACTGAACAACAGTTAAATGAATACTTAGATATCTTATTAGCACTATAGATCACGACATTTTGTTGAGATGCTTAAGTTCTTTTCCTATTTTGGCTTACAATGACTCCGATTAGGCAAGCAACATTAATGATAGTAAGAGTACCACAGGCTTTACTATTTATGTTGGTAACAATTTAATATCGTGGGAATCAAGGAAACAAATAATGGTGGCCAAATCATCAACCGAAGTTGAACCATCTACCGAAGCTAAGTATCGTGTTGTTGCTACTATTGCAACAGAGTTAAACTAGTTAAAATTAGTTATCCAAGAAATTGGTATTCCTTTAACTTCCTCTCCTATTTTGTGGTGTGATAATCTAAATGCTACTTATCTTACTACTACACCTATTTTTCATACACGGTGTAAACATTTGAAATTTGAATTTCATCATGTGCAGGATAAAGTTGCTAAAAAAGAACTTTAAGTACTTTATATTGCAACTGCAGATCAAGTTTAACCAAACTGTTATGAAATCATCGTTTTCATCATTTAAAAAACAAGCTGAATGTCTTGCCAAGACGAGTTCAACTTGCAAGAAGGTGATAAGGATAACTAAAGTCCATATCTATTATAACCATTATTTTTTGGTTTGTTACATATTGTATATCTAGATTGATACTTATCCTACAAGATAAACATTATCTAAACTTATCCTATAGTTTAGATAAACATTAGTTAGACTTATCCTGCAGTAAATTCTTGTAAACTCTATATATGTATCTTATGTTCAATGTGAATGAAATGTTTTGTCTTTCTAAATATCTTTTATAATGATAAAATCTCTTTAATACATATTGCAAGACAATCGTTCTGACATAAACGTTAAGACAATGTTTTTCTTTGTTTTCACGCTCGCAAAAATCACTCTATCATAACGTAAAACATAAAAAGATAACTAAAAATTATGAAAATCATGGAGCCTCTTCTGTTTCATCATCATCTTTTACAAAGTTCATATAATGGTGGTGTGCCTAATACTTCTTCTTCAGGAATCTCTTGAACCACTTAGCTGAATGCTTTGGGTATCTTTTCAATCCATTCTTATAATCAACAAAGTTGATCCCAAATCTTACCGTGTAACCTGAATTCCATTCAAAGTTGTCCAGCAATGACCAAGCAAAAAAACCCTTCACGTTCACGCCTTCCCTGTCAGAAGAACAATAATTCTTATATATAACAACCTATGTATCTTGAGATATTGAAAATTAAAATTATCTGTTTTTTGTTTTACGTTAAGTAAGATCTTAAATTGTGGAATAGTAATATCGGGATTGTTGTTCGTAATGTAACCCTTAATCTGCAATTTCAAAAGAGATAAAAAAAAGAAACTAAAAAAAACTCTTTAATATTTAAAATATTTATAAAAACTTCTTATAGTTATTAGTTTTTAGGGGGGGAAACTCATTTTCTTAAATTCAAGTTAAAATCAACAACGAAATGCACTTGATATAAGCATCACACTTGTACCAATCAAATATTTACATGACGATTCAACTCAACTCTTAAATTTAAATTGAACTAATTAAATTTGATCTAAAATAATAATTTATTGTAATTATCTTAAATTATTAATTTAAATTAAATTTAATTAATTGTAGTAATTTAAGAGCTGAGTTGAGTTATCATTAATGACATTTGATTGATTCACGTATAATATTTATACCACATATGTTTTGTCATTAGTTTTTAATTGAAATTTAAAAAAATTGCTAAAATTTTAAAATTTGAGAAGAATTTTTTAAAAAATTTTAAAAATTATGAGATTTTTATTTTTTAAAATATAAAAGAGGTCTATATTTCTTACCCAAAAAAGAATCTTAATGTCAAGTTATATGGAATACCTTCCGATACAACAGTAAAAGTAAGACTCATAGTTGAACTCACTCGTAATTAATACTGATTTAGACCATATCATCGATCATACTCCTTAATTATTTCCCAATTACGTAATACACATTTTAATTTATGGTCATTAATCTTTATCATCGATGAAGCACTTACTGGATAGCTCTTTGAAGGTAAGAAAGGTGGCCATAGTAATAATCAATCCTCATGTTGTCTTCCAGGGCTTGCTCAAGAGTTAGTGTAGAATTGTTGAACTCATCAATACCTACAAATGTTCAGAGATTTTCTTTTTTCAGATTAAACGAACAAACATGTAAGATAATAACATTTTTCAACTTATGTATGCTTACCATTTTCAGTGATGTAAATAACTGGAGCATTAGGGTAAGTCTTCTTGATGTACAGTAACAAGTCTCGAATTCCTCTAGGATAGACGCTGAGCCAACTTGATGCTGCCTGAGAAAAGATTCATTTCAAGCATATAGTCTCAATTATTACTATTCCCAGCAAAAGGTTTATAGATATAGATCTCTTTTATAATTTAAAAAATTAAAAAAATGATCTTTAAAATTTAATATTTTTAAGACACTTTTTTTCCCCTCTACTTTAGTTTCAAAATAATAATGGAACACATAATATATGAACGTCAAATATAAACTAATCAAATGTTACTTAACTCTTATATTTGACTTAAATTATTAATTTGAGTCATATTTAATTAGTTCGATTCAAGTTTAAGAGTTGAATCTAATCGTTATGTAAATATCATTTGATTAGTTTATATTTAATATTTATATTACATGTATTTTTTATTATTTTTAATTAAAGTTTAAAATAAGTTATTTTTCTAAAAAATAAAACTAAAAAGACTTTTTTTTCAGCTTCTTTTATCCTACCATTCCTAAAAACTAATAAAAACTCTCTCCTCGCTTCTTCCGCTACGATTGTGATATAATCTCTTATGTTTTCTTACGTAAAAAATGGTTTATTTTATCATATAAAATTCGTAATTACTACCTTTCTAATGTGTATGGTTATGTTGATGGGGTCAATCAATCAACAAACTAACGAATCAAAGCCAAATGACGGATTTGGTTTTCAACAATTTCAGAAACTTGAATCTATAACGAACCTGTGGACCAATGGGAATGCCATTTCGAGCAGCTACATAAGAAACAAACGGTGACAGAATTGTTAGCTAATGGAAGCCATTAATTCTACTAGAGAAAAACTTAAAACTTGCTGTGGAGTTAACGCGAAAATTATGCTCACTTGTAAGATTAGCATAAGAATCTGTTACGTAGCTTGCATTAATGATGTTAGAAGATGGCAGATAAGCAGCATAATTAGCAGTGTAATAGTTCAATCCAAGAAAATCAAACGACCCTTTCACTGATTTGGATTGTTCCTCTGAGAATTTAGGCAATCGTCTCCCAACAAGAGACCTCATGGAATGTGGATAATCACCATTGATCAAAGGGTCCATGAACCTGCAACTCAAAAAGTTTTTTAGGGTTTATCATAAAACAGATGAGAAGAAGTTGCAAGTCAAAGCATCAGAATTATTTTTCATTTGAAAGAAGAACTTACCATCCAAACATGAAATCAATGGCTCGTTTTGCAGCATTTCTATTGTGCTTTGCACTAGAATATGGCACAAACCAATTTGTCACTAAGGTGATTCCTATCACACCCTTTTGTGTTGCCTGCAAAACTTATAATGTTTGGTAAATCACACTAGTTCGATGAATCCAAAATTTAAAAAGTTAGTCACTAAATTAAATTTTTCAAAAAAATTGACACAGAAATAAAAAATTTAAAAAATTAGATAATTTTTAATCTATTATCTATTTTTCCATATATATTTGCTACATGGGCATAATGAAGTGGACCTGGTATTTTGTCTTGTACAATTGAACAGCAGAGGCATGAGCAAGAAGTTGGTTGTGTGCCACCACGTATGGCTCTGTAGCTGAATCTCCGCCGGTACAGTTCAATTGTTGCCAAGCTGAACATCGTCCCGGCGCCAGTGAACTGGTGGCATAGCCCATCACACTATAACTCCAAGGTTCATTCAATGTAATCCAATGCTTAACTCGGTCTCCAAACTCCTTAAAGCAAGTTGCAGCATAGTCTCGAAAGTGTTCCCTGTGAAATGAAACTATGAGAGTTCTACAAGCAATGTTCTACAGATCCATTTGTGATCAAAGAAATAAGATACTCACACAATGTAGGGACTTAGAAAGCCACCAAACTCATCTTCTAAGGCTAGCGGAAGATCCCAGTGAAAGAGAGTCACAAAAGGTTGTATTCCTACATGGTATTTGAAATAATAATAAAATGAAATATTTCTTGT
>JANVCL010000003.1:573911-605486 GCA_026546855.1 Erythroxylum incrassatum | reverse complement strand
TTACTCGAACTTACTCGGCCCTAATTACCCAAAATTTTGTTTCAACAGGCCCAAATTACCTGAAATTTTGTTTGGTTCTCTTTCAAAAATTACACAAAATAGCTAAATACTTGAATTACATTCTCATATATCAACAAATAGTTGAATTCACTAATAATATAACCAAATATTTCAATTAATTAGCATAATTAATCTATTAATTCTATAAGAAAAATAACGAAATATATTTTCATAATTTTTTTAAACCTAATTCGGGTAATCGGGTCGGCCTGAATTTTTTTAGAGTTACCCATTCCGGCCCAAAAATAATTCGGGTAATACCCGGGCCGGCCTGAATTACCCAAAATTTAATATTTTCTTACCCGAATTAATTCAGATCGGGCTAGGTAATCGGGCCGGACCAAATAATGCTCACCCCTAATTCATACTGAGTTTGTTTGTTAATAAGCTGAAATTATCCAATAAATTCTTTATAAATAATTCTAAGAAGATTAGCAGTAGATGTTACTTGAATATATTGGAGTCTTCGGTAGTCATCTAAAATTTGCCCCCGTTCCCTTAAAGCACCATTGAAACGAGGAGTAAACTCTGACAAGATATCTCTTATAGGAGTATCTGGCTAAGTCATCTGTAAATCAATCCAAGCACTAAATTCATAAAGACGATCTCACATTTTTAAGTGGAAGATTATCAAAAGTAAACTAGAGTCCTGAAGTAGGCTTGGTTGGAGATGTGTGTATTAGTAGTGGTGATGGTTTGATTGGTTTAATCCTTGTAAATTTAACCTCATTAATATCTATTTCAAACTCAGTTGGTTGAGAAATATCTAAAATAGCCACCATTATCTAGGATAATTCAAATAAATAAGCAAATTGTTTAGAACTCTCTGAAGATTGGTCAGAATTTTCAGATTCATCTAAAACATATACTAGTTTAAGAATTTTGTTAAAGAGCTTTGTCTTTTCCAATTGACAAAACAAGTTGGGTTTTTGATGGTGAAGATGGTGGGGCTTTCATATTTAAAGGTTTTGTCCATGAATCAATAGTCCCGGTGTATAGGGTGATGGATCAATATTCTTTTCAGCTTTAGGTTTTGTAGGCTTAGTAGATTTTGGCCTACTAGTAGTATAGACATGCTGTTTGATTAAAGCAGAATTTATTTTGAACACCTTCTCATAATCAGCTGCTTGAGGATGGGTTGGAGTTGTATCTATAGGTTGGATAACTAGAAATGTTATAGGATAAGCATTATAAATAGTCTTTAACTGCTCTATCTATATATTTGTTTCCATTCTTTGAAGTATGTCTATAGTGGTGAAATCAGGTCCAAAATATTAAGTATCAATTAATATTCGTAGATTAGCATCAAGTTGAGTCATTTGATCTTATAAAGAAGTATACAACTTTTGAATTTGAAAATAAACACTTTCTACCCTTTATTGAGTAGATTGTGTATGTTGAATAAGACTAGCAAGCTTATTATCAATGCATAGAAGACCTTTATTCTGAGCAAAAATATTGTTTGTCTACCAATTGAGTAGTTCATTAGTAGAATTTGGTACCAGAGTACAATGAGAAGTAATTCTTGTAGCAAGAATATAGGGGTTTGAAATAACCTTATTTGTTGGATCTTGAATTTTCTAAATTGCTTAATTGGTTATTTATGTTCATTTATTGGTTGATTTTTTTATTTTAGAATTGGGTCATTAATTAGAATTTGAGGGAAGGATTAGAAATTGAAATTAAAAAGAAGTGTTAGGATTAATTGAGAATTGAGTTGGTTTAAGTGGTTTGAAGGGGTTAGAGCCATGTAAGACAAAATAAGGGCAAAGTTGGAAAGGCCTTAGAAGTGAGGGGCAATTTTGGAAGGAAAGGAGTAACAAAAGGCAAAAATTAGAAGAAGCAAGAGAGAGTATCATGGAAGCCGTAGGAGGAGAAGAAGAAAACGTGAAAGAGAGAAGAAAAGAGAGGAAAAATCGAAAAGCTAGGGGAAAAAGGGAGAAAATTTCGTGGGAAGAGGAAGAATCAAGGCTTTCAAGGTAAGTTCTTCATCTTCTTCATGCTTTAGTAGAAGGAAATGAGTTGTTGTGTTGTGATGAAGAAGTTCTAGAGATGAAGAAGTTCTAGAGAGAGAAAGGGGTTTATGTTGGGAATGTTTGGGAGAAGAAGAAGATGGTGAGATCCATAGGGTTTTTGGGTTTCTAAGCTAGGTGTTGAGTTTTCTAACCTATATGAGCCATGGGTAGGTTAAATTGGAGCTTGACTAGGGTTAAGATCATTTTGTTGTGAATATAGAAATTTGGGGGAAATTCCAATTGAATTGGAATTGAATAGAAATGTTGCTTGTGTTTAGGAAATCAAGAGCCTACCTAAGAGCAAAAGGAAGGACACCATTGAAGTTAGATATTTCAAGAGTACAAGGTGGGTAATTTATTTATAGTTGTTGTGTAATATGAGCAAAATGTCTTGTATGTGTATTGTGTGCTAAATGCCTAGTTTGAAATGTTTTTATGTGAAATTTCAGTATGATATATGACATTGAGATAAAACCATTTGAATTACGTGTATGATGATCTTATGCCATTGAATTGAATCATGGCATTTTGTATAAGAAAAAGCATGAGAAAATGAGATTGTTGATATGATTGAATTGAGCATGAAAATTGATTGTGTTTGGGCGAGAGAGGAACCGTTTCGTAGTCACGTGCACGTCAACAAAAATCTTTTCCCGGCTGCCCGCTTGTGGCCTACGAGATTCAAAAATGGACTCGTTTTGTTCACGATGTAAACTTTGGTTTAGCCGTTTTGTTTCACAGAACCCTCAAGCCAATTGTATGTGCATTTGCATTTTGATGTGCTAAGTCATGCTTTGTATGAATTTCATCCAAAATGCCTTATGTGATGGTGTTTGAATTATGAATTGTGAATGGATTGAACTTTCAGTGTGATGTGTATGCTTTTGAGAATGTTTATATATATATATACATGGTTGATTGTGTGACTCATCGTCAATGGCTATAAATACTTTAGGCACTGAGTTGTGTAGCTTAACCCAAATTTTCCCACTCCTCAGGTGCAGGCCGAGAAGATAAGTAAATCCTTGCAGGCATTTGGACAAATTCTGAGAGATTTAGTTTTTGTATTAAGTCAGTAGCTAGATTTTTGAATAGCTTTATAAGCATATTGAGCATTGAGCATCAAATGTATTTTGTAACTTGTGTTAAGGTTTTGATGTAATGTCGATATGTTATTAAAGCTATGAATGAAAGCTTTGTATAAACTACATTTTGAATTGGAAATGAATTGAGAACTTGAGAAGTTCTCTTGTGTATACGTTTATCTATTTTTGTGTGCAATGCATATTTCAAGTTCCATAGGGGTGTAAATTGTGTGTTGACTTCATGGAGAAATCTAGGTTGTTTTGGGCTATTTTCTTAGATAAAATGATCTTCTTGAACTTTGTAGATTATCATTTTAGTTTTCCAACGCCATATAGTTTGTGAAATTTGGATTACGGAATTTAGAGTTATGGGGTTTGCAAGTGATGATGTTGTGTGAGAGGTATGAGTATGATAGCTTTGATGAATGATGAGAGTTGTGTGTTTCTTTGAGTTTTTGAGTTGAGATTTGGTAGTTTGATGCCTTTAGATTGGTAATTGGATGATTGAGGAGGTGTTAATACACTTGAAAGGTTGAGTTTGAGGTTATTATGGGTGTATATGGTGTTAGGATGGAAGTTGGAAGCATTGGAGAGGCTTTGGAAGGAGTTTTGGCCCCTTTGTCCAGTGCATGTCTGTTAAACGGATATGGATGTCCATTTAACGGACCTTCTCGGGCGAAAAGGGCTATTTTGCCAGCCTATGTCCGTTTAACGGACATTCTCGGGCAAAAGAGGCTATTTTGCTAACCTATGTCCGTTAAACGGACATGCATGTCCGTTCAAAGGACATTCTCAGGTAAGCTATAGTAAATTGCGATTTTCACTAGTTTAGAGGCCGAATCTCTCTTCGAGGTCTTCATAAGAGTTGTAGCTCTCAATGTCTTCTTTCTAATGGGCCAAAAACAAAAGTAATCAGACATTTGTAGAAAAAGTTATGGCAATCGCGCCAAAACATGTTCAGTTGGAATAAGGTCATGAACATATTGGATTCTTTTGGCCATAACTCCATCGTCCGACCTCCAAATTAAGTGATTTTTCAAACATTGGATTTCTAACACGTTTTTCTACCTCTCCACAAAAATTGGTAGCTTTTGGTTTTGAATTCGAAAGGATTGATCAAAGCATGTGAGGGTTTGTTGAAATAACCCTATAGGAAACCCGCTTATGCTTTTCGACTTCGATCAGATAGTTGGGTTCCGGGAATAGGGTCCAAGACCTTAGTTGGGCTTCGGGAATAGGGCCCAACAATTCAACCCCCCTCCCCCTTTCTTGTGTATTTTGTTTATTGTACGTGAATTCTATATTAACAAATGATTCACTTCACATCAATCCCTTAAAAAGTTCTAACACTCTAAATTATTCCATTCATATTGAAGTTCTTTTATTCAAATACATATATTAAGTAAAATATTGACACCTATTCATACATCTATGACACTTGTAAGTATGCACTCATTCTTATATAACAATTAAAGAGGTAAGCCATCACTAAATACCAGCTCTTAAAATTATTTTGACATTTAACAAGAAGATCAGTAGGTTCACTTTTATTGACAACATTATACATTTAGATTTCATTTAACGATAACATAGTCTTTGACGCAAAGGCAAGCATCTTCTTATGAATGTCCCCTAGTTACTCAATTCGGTTATGATTCGTCAAGCTTGGTTAGTATGTTATTCTAATCTTTTGAAACAAACAAATATTTTATTATGAATGCCCTTAGTTAGTTATTTTTATCACAACCCACAACTAGCTATCAGCTCTATTCTAAATCCTTTTTTTAAAATGGGCTACCAAAATAAGAAATTTATTTAACACTTTTTTTACCAACATAATTTCTTCTTAGTCAATCACTCTCATGAAAGTTTGCTAATGATGTCCACTAATTTAAATGAATTTAATTATAAGTGCATAAAAATGTTATAAAATGAAAGAATAAGTATAATATTCTAACAAAGTGCATATTCACCTCAAAACACCTTAAACACTAACTTCAAAAGCTAATGTGCCTTCACAAATTAAATGATCATGTTCGTAGATAAGCTAATTCCCTTCGATTTCATGTCATTGACACAATGCAAACATCATATAAAAAATGTTTACACATTGATAACATAATTAAAAACTAACACAATGCAAATGCAAATTAACACACAAATGATATGAAATTACAAATATATGTCCCCACGCTTGAATAATTCATTGTCCTCAATGTGGAAAAAAAACTTAAACATAAGCAAACACAAACTAGTAGAGCAATAAAAATGAAAAGAAATAGAAAAGAAAGGCAAGAATACTCATGGAGATGATGATGGTGACGGTGTAGGAGATGGTACTTGGACATCTTCCACTGAAAAAAACTTTAGTAATTTCTTGATTTTGTTTGCTAATGATATTGTCTTAATTGATGAGACAAAAGAGGGTATCAATGTTAAGTTAGAACATTGGAGGCAAATGTTAAAGTCAAAGGGCTTTAAATTGAGCAAGACTAAAATTGAGTACTTAGAGTGTAAATTTTTAAGTCATTAGGTGGCTTTCAAAATAGAGGTAAAGATTGGCTCAGAAGTTATACCACCAAAAGAGTGTTTTAAGTATCGGTCTATCATCTAAAACAATAGAGAGATTGATTAAGATATAGTCCACCGTATTAAATCAGGGTGGTTTAAATAGAGAAGTGCATAAGATATTTTACGTGACAAAAAGATACCACTCAAGCTAAAAGGTAGAATCTATCATTTAGCTATTAGGTTGACCATGTAATATAGGGTGGAGTGTTGACCTTTCCAACAAGTGCATAGTCATAAGCCAATGGTGGCAGGGATAAGGTGCACTATTGTATGTGTAACCTTACTAGAAGAGATAAGGTCAATAATGTATTGGTAAGAGATAAATTAAAGATGACTAGCATTAGTGCAAAATTAAGATAAATGAGGTTTAAGTGATTCAAGCATGCTAAAAGGAGACACCTTGATACTCTAGTGATAAAATGCGAGAAAATAGTACTTAAAAATTGTAAGAGGAAAAAAAAGGCCCAATAAATTAAAAGGAAGTGATCAAGAATAATATGACTCTGTTGGAACTTACCGAATACATGGTCCTCAATAGAAAACCTTGACATACTATAATATAGATAAAGGATTTCAGCTAGATAAGTCATTCCTAGCCTTAATATTTTGAATACGTAATACTTCCCTCTTAGTTATTTAGCCCTCTTAGTTATTAACCGAAACAATTTCTTACTTAGCCTAAGTAATTTCTTGTAATGACTGATTTGATTTATTCTTATACTTGTCTTTTTTAAATTTGTATATTTATTTACTTATTTTTTCTTTTATTATTAATTTTTACTACGTAATGTATTATGTGTTATATATTTTTTTATATGTATTTATTTATGTTTTATATTACATATAATTCTATCAAAAATAACCTTGTAAGGTTGTATATTTATTTTTATCTTTCTAAATTTCACATTTCGGAAATACTCTCGTTAGGTTTTGGCAGCGGTAACAATGACTAGTGAGATTGATGGAGGCGAAAAGAGACGTAAGAAAAACCGTAACATTTCAGCAAATAGCATATAACATCTAAAAGAAGGGTGACAAGGTAATTTCATAACTAACAATCCATTCTTACGTTCCAGTGAAATGCCGGTGTATTTTGAGTCTTTGACGCTTCAGTAAAAGTTGGAAAACTCAAAGACCAAATTAGCTTTTTTTTTCATTAAAATTTTAGGCAAATTTTCGGCAGGAAGTGACGGTTAATCTAAAGTCATTGGATCAGTTTCTGCTCCTTCACTTCTCAGGTTAGCCGCAACAATTTGGACGCATTTCTTTGCTGCTCTTTTTTGACATGATTTGGGGAAGCCTCTACCTTCTCCTACAGATTGTTTCTGCTCCTCTGTGCCATGCTATCTCCTTTTGCGTTTTCAAGGAGAATTACCAGATGGGTAATTCTTAAAGCGTCCCTTTGTTCTATTTCTTGTAAAGGTAACATCCAAATTATCCCACAAAGCGATCAATGCTTACCAAATACTGCTGATTTTGAATCCAAGATTCAATTTTTAAAACACAATCCATATCCGGATAGCTTGATCAAGGTTTTGCAGAGTACCACAGATGTAAACTCTGCTGTTAATTTATTCAAATGGGCTTCAATCCATAAACTCTTTGACCAAACTGCTGATACGTATTACTGGATGATTACGAAGCTGGGTATGGCTGGAAAGGTCAAGGAAATTAGTGATTTTTGTGAAAATATGGTGAAAGATGGGTGTGCCGGAGTGGAAAACACTTTCCTTTTGTTGATATATACATTTGTTAGACGTGGTAGGATGAATGAAGCTACGCAGATTCTTGTTAATATGGTTAAGGCTGGTTACAGGCCTTCTGTTGATGTATTCAACTTTCTATTGGGTGCTCTTCAGGACGGTAGGAGAGGTTTTGAAGAAATGTTGTTTGTTTACAAAGAGATGGTAAAAGCAGGAGTGGCACCCGGAGTTGATACTTTGAATTATTTGTTGGGGGTTTTGTTTCAGACTGAAAGGGTTGATACTGCGTTGGATCAGTACATGAGAATGAACAAGAAAGGGTGTAACCCAAACAGCAAGACTTTTGAGATAGTTATTCAAGGACTTATTTCTAACAATCGAGCGGATGAAGCTGTTGCCATTTTGCAGGAGATGTTAGACCTTGGGTGTCAACCAGATTTGAGTTTTTATTTGTCTATCATACCTATGTTTTGTAGGGAACATAAAATGGAAGATGGGATTCTGTTGTTTAAGATGATGAGAACCTCTGATTTGGTTCCAGATTCGTTAGTTTATGGGGCTTTGCTACAGTGTTTGTGCAATAACCGTTGCTTGGAAAGTTCTGTAGCTCTTTTTGAAGATATGATCGAAAATGGTTTGACACCTCAAGACACTGTTTTCGTGGATCTTGTAAATGTGTTTTGTGAGAGAGGGAAGGTAAGTGATGCAATCAAACTTTTGGAAGACAATGATGTCCTGCTCACTTCTCCATATAATGCATTGCTTATACATTGTTGCAATGCTGATAATTTTCATATTGCCAAATGTCTGCATGAGAAAATGACGGAAAGGAATTTAAACAATTGCCATTCATGGAATATTCTTATCAGATGGCTTTGTGAGAAAGCGGATATCAGGCATGCATATGAACTTCTGGGTAGAATGATTATATCTTCATCGATCCCAGACTCTGCCACATACTCAGCATTAGTCCTTGGTAACTGTAGATTGATCAAACACAGAGATGTCCTAAAACTATTTCTTCAAATTCGTGCCAAATGTTGGGACATAGGTTCTCTTTCTTACTCCGAGATGATCAAAGCCTTTTGTAGAGCACAAAAGTTTTCAGAATCTATTGATGTGTTTAAGTACATGTCAGAGAACAGATACTCACTACATCATTCCTTATTTAATACGCTGATCAAGGGCATTTGTGACTATGGAATGGTTGATGAAGCAGTCACTTTACAATTGTTGGCTTATAATTCTGGTACTTATTGTGCTAATGAGACTTATAATTATATTATGGTTAGTCTAGCCACATCTAAGAAGGGAAAAGATCTATTAGCATTCCTGTCACGGATGCTGGTTGAGGGTTGCACGCCTGATGGCGAAGCATATTGCACTGTGATACAAAGTATGGTCTCCCAGAACCGAGTAAACGATTCTTCTTGGTTTTTCAATAGTATGGTTAATGCGGGCTTAATCCCCGATTCAGATACATTATATAAAATTCTTCTATATTTGGGTAATGAATACCAATTATCTTTGATTTCAACCTCTGTTCACAAACTTACTTCTCACTGTGAAATTTTAGATTCAGGCATGTATAACATACTAGTTAAAGGTCTGTGGAAAGAGGACAAGAAAGCTGAGGCATGCCAACTATTGGATTTAATGTTGGATAAGGGTTGGATGCCAGATGCTACAACGCATAAATCGTTGATTGGTTCGATAGATATGAAGGAAATGGATGAGGAAACTTTGACCATCAGAGATAATGTTGGTGACATTCTTACGGAAGGTTTGGGGGAGAGTAGAGTGTAAGTTGTATGAGGAGATAATTTTTTAGATTGTATGTGCCAAAAAAGTCAGTGTAGAGGATAGAACCTGGACAATTTTCATCTTTATGCTTCAGTGTTCAAATAAGAAGACTGAGGCTTGATGTTTGTGATCTTAACATCTTCCTTCGCATGCTATTTAATTTAAGATAGGGTTGGGAGTAAGCTATAGAACTAGAAATGTGTGTGATTTAGATTCTGATCGCACACCATAACTAGAACGACTTAAAACGCCTTTTGTAATGTATTGGCAATGGCAAATCGTATAAATTGAAATTGATCTGCGAGTACTGCACTGCAGCTTTTGTTTTTGCACTGAAAGTACACACTGCTCGCCTTTCTCATCTATACGGAAACGATCGCTAAGTAAGAGCAAATGTTTCCGGTATTGGTAAAGTAAATGTTTCCGGTATTGGTGAAAGTGGGCATTTGCTGAAGGACCGAGGTCTTCAAAAGTCTTGAACAATTGAATTCAAGTTATTTCCTCCTCATCATATCATTACCACAATTATTTATTATTGTTAAAACCATTTTAGGTATTCAACTGAGGACTGCCTCAGAAAAGACTTAACCTTTATTCTCAAGATATCCATAGAGGCGATGGTTTGTGCATCCTTACTAAAATATGCAGCACTTGGACTTGTGGAAACACAAGGGTCCGGTACAAGAACTCAATTACAAGTGTCTAGAACCATTGACATGTAAGGATAATTCACCTATATATGAACATTACGATGTGCACAGAAGACCATGTCAATGGTGAAAGAGAAAATGAGGCCTCTATTTATGTAAATGCACAAGTCCTCGAGTGTTCAGAGAGTTTAAATAGATGATGAAACTCGTGAAAAGTAATGAGCTTCAGTACCTTAAAGAACGTGTTGAAACTTACCCATGAAAAGCGAGTACTCACAGCTCCTAACACCTTTACAAATGTACTCCTGACACCCTACAATGGCCCTTTGCAAGTGGACTTGTTATGTCCAAGACCCTTGCATCTACTGCATTGAAGCTGACGTTTGACATCTTGTGCTCCATATTTCTTTGAGGTAGGTCGGCCTGGAGGACGACGAGTAGGTGGTGGGCTTACATTTACTACTACATCTGAAGAAGAATCATTCTGGACTTGTCTTTCTACAACGGGTACAGAGTGAACTGACTGTGAATAAGTTAATCTGTAGCTCTCACTTGTGAAATATCTAGAGCAAAATTCGTAGGGACTCCTCCCAATACACCCAATCACAGCAATAGCATGACAGCAAGGTAGACCAGTAAGCTGCCACCCTTTGCAGCTACAATCCCAGCGGTCAACATCAACTACTTCGAGAGATTCACCACGAACCTCAAATGTGCTACCAGCTGACAATAGCACATGGAGGGAAGGGACCTTTAGAGTCTCTTTTTCTAGTTTTTCCTCCATGGATGGAGTTAATCTTGTCATCCACTGATTAGAATCTGTCCTCCGTGAAATTATCAACTCCATAATCTTACCCCGAATCACATCAACCATATGGGTAATTGGTAACTCATGAGCCTCAGATGCCCAACTATAGAATAGTTCCCCAAAGTTGGATGTCATATGGTCATATCTCTCACCCTGGAAAATTGAATTTGCCCAGTTTTGTGGCTCACTTTGTACGATCCAATTGTAGGCTTCCATCGAAATACCTTTGATGCTGTCAATGCACCGATGAAAGATTTCAGGGCTGGGAGCATAAGCAGCGGCATAGAAGTTTTCAACAATAAGTGGCTTCACCTCATGAGAAAACTGCCCCTTCAATTCCCGAATAAGTTGTTCAGACAAGTGGCGTAGACAGTAGGCATGGTACGAACCTTTAAAAATCTCAGAAATTGACTCTCTCAGACCCTTTTGTCTATCTGCTACAAATGTTAACGGACATGTTGTGGACAAAGCAGTTTTCACTTGAATCAAAAACCAGTGCCAGTTATCATCAGTTTCTGCATCCACTACAGCAAAAGCAACAGGAAATGCGCCATTATCTCCATCAGGAGCTGTTGCAGCTAGTAATGTGCCTTGATATTTTGATTTCAAAGGTATGCCCTCAAGGAAAAGTAGAGGCCTGCAACCTTGAGTAAAACCATATAATGATGCATGGAACATGACAAATAATCGCTGAAAAGTTGAGTCTTGCTTTGTGGTGAAAGTAGCAAAGCTTCCCGGATTTGTTTCCATTATCTTCTCACAGAAATGGGGTAGCTGATTATATGCGTCCTTGTATGAACCCTGAAGTTGTTCTTTTGCAATTTCTTTCCCCCGCCAAGCTTGAAAGTAATTAAGTTGGATTCCATACTCCTGTTTAATATCATTTACAATATCCTTGGGTTTGTAATTTGGAAATACTTTCAACTTTTCCTTGATAATGCTGGCCACCCAGCTCCGAGTTGCCTGATGACCTGTTGTCACCACCGATCCTTCGCATGTATGTGTTGAGTTCATCTTCTTAATGCAAATTAGTTGTGTGGTAGACAACCTTGATGCATGAATCCTCCATGGACAACCTTCTGTTTTACATTTAACAGTCACCCGGTGACTGTCATTTTTCTTATACCTAAAAGCAAACTGATGTGCAATCGCATATCTACGCAGTGATTCACGAAATTCATGAACACCACTGAACCTTTGACCAACCCCAGTAATTGTGTTTTGCCACTGCTGTGCACCTTGGGCGTTCTTTTCATCACTGGAATCAACAAGAGCAAGAATGGGTGAGATTTCAGATGCTAGATTAAGCTGTGCATCCTCAATATGAAGATCAACATGGTTGGTATTGACTACAACGTCAATAGGTCCAATAATTGGTAAGCTGGAATGGACAGTATTGTCTACACTGTCTTCTACAACACCAAGAGGCGCATCAATTGGAGCCACTGCTTCAGACAGCGTTGTTCTGCTAGATCTACAAAATGAGTTGCAGAAGTTAGATCAATAGATTCAAAACTGATAAAATGTTTTTAGTACAGACATCAAGACGACTACCTACTGCCAGGCAAGTTTGAAACATCGGGAAGAACAGCATCCTCCACTATTACATATATGTCTGTGGTAATAGAGTCCCCATGAAATTTTATCATCCGTTTCAGGTCCTTGTCATTTGAAATAGTAATCAGAGTCTTGTTGTTTCCTGGGAGTAAGTACTTAAGGCATATGGCTTTGATACCACAGTTAAACATCTCAGCAATTTCCATCTTGAAGTCATTTAACTTCATGTCATCATCAATGTCTATGGCGTGAGCATCACCACCTCTATATGACAGGGAACCAGCGTTATCAATATGAAATTCACCACCTGACTGGCAAATTGCTATCAGTTTTGGCCTTGCCATACTCTACCAACAATAAAAAACAAATAAATAAGTAATTGTCAGTCATCCCGAAAAACTAAACAAGATAACGAGTTTTCAAATGGTAAAAAAGTCGTGAATAACACATCAACATGCATCAGGAATCCAAAACCTCATCATTTCAAAGTTTAGAGGTCTATCAGAAAGAACCTAAAAACCAATCAATGTATTGTTGCCCATCACACACACACAACAACATAAATACACAATTGCACAGTTCACAAGTACTTGATTTCAGTATTCTGACAGATCCAGCAGTAGTAAAAGGACTGGAAACAGGTCCTCAACCTTTACAGATTAAAGTTCCAAGACCAAGAAAGGAATTCTGACAATGCTAACCAAACCCAAAAGTGGGTAGCCCTTGATAACAGGTCCTCGAGCTTTACACATTAAGCTTCCAGGATCAAGATAAGCATTCTGGCATTTAAAACTTAAAAAGTGATTATAATGCCACATTAATTGACCATATCATTGAATTATATTTGTATCCAACAAAATAAATATGGTGTTTTTACGAGCTTTCATGTTCCAGAATAAGAAAATGAAAAAATATGTATAACAAATGAAGAAGTTATTGAATTATCAGCCACTGGGAAAAAGCTCCACACATATTTGCCCATAAAGCTACAGTAAATCAGGAAAAAACATATGATTAAAAAAACCCTTTTTTATTCAGAATCGATCAAATGAATGTTTCATCAATAACCCAGAAAGAAGAATATTATAAATTACAAGAACGAAGCCAAATTTAAGAATTACCATCTCCCTCCGGCTGTATCTTTTGGGAAAAGCAATAAGAACCACCAAAGAAAAAAAGGGTAGATGGGTTTAGATACGTACCTATCAATTTGTACCAGTGTAACATGGAATGTGGGATTGAGAAATAAAACTTCAAAATTTGTGCAACAAAATGAAAGCAGCAGAATCAGTTAGCAGTCGCATACACTGTCAACATCTTCTGGGTTAATAATTGTGAGCATATAGAAGTAAAATAGGAGTAGAAATGAATCAAAAGGTTGAATACCTAACCCTAAATTTGTCAAATAAGCCTCACAAACAAAGTCATGAGTTGCAGTCACACAGACACGGAGAGGCAGGGTTTTGGTGAAATTTGTTGGTTTCTCTACTTCATCTTATTTTAAATTAAAAATATTATATATAGCCTAAGGTTGGATAAAGTATATAAGTTGTACCTTTTATTGTTGAAAAAATTACATAAAAAATCACATACGTATCTCAATTTTATAATCCTTGTACCATTTCTATAAGAACAATCGCAAATCAACCTCTAGAGGCAATCTGCCTAGAAAAGTAAACCGTGCAAGGTAAATGGATGAATCAGGTAGTCAAAATCCTTGTAAGTAGATAAAGATTTTTAAACAAGAAGTCATCAAATTTATGCAATAATTTAGTCAGAAGGTCTGACATAAACCTACTTAGAACTCATCAGTCGAATAAATCGAGGTAAGAATCACTTTTTAATCTCTGATAGTTAGGCTAAAACTGGGCTCAGCATTAGAATAAGCCCTTATGAGTTTATTAAGTATATATACTAAATACGAGTTGGGATGGACGACCGTACAATCTATCCCAACCGTTCATTTAATCCAACGGTCATTTTCTCCCCTCTCCCTCTCTGAAAGTTCTCGAGTCATCCTCCCTTTCTAAAAGTTCTGCAGCTATGCTATGTGGTTCAGCCGGATTTTGCTGGACTGGAATATCGTTGTTCTGATTCATGATCTCGTGGAGCTTCGACTAAGTGATACCTGCAAAACAAACAAAGACTCTCCGGGGGTTGTTTCCCGGAAGGTCCCTCCGACGCTCAAGTCAGTATTTTGAGAGAGTTTAGGTTGCTGTGAACAAGGAGACAACTAGGGTTTTCAGTTCATACATATATTATGACAGAACAATACCTTATATATGCCGTAGGTTGCCATTAGGTTTAGGTCTTCACGTAGACCTTAGTGTTTGCATGGGAGACGACCTCTTACTACTGGGCTGTCAACGTCTGGGCTTAAAATTGGGCCTCGTTAAGCCGGGCCTTATTAGGCCGTCCCGACCATAATTGTACCAAAATTATCCTACATTGTTTTAGTACGATGTCTTTAAAGGACGTCATTCAAGTAGTTTAAGCCATTTGGACCAAGTTTCAGGACGACCTTTCAAACCCAAACTCAATCCAAACACAATCAACTTGAACATGATCTGATGACTTCAAGTTGAACTAAACGAGAGCCAGAATTGCCAGGCTTACTAACAATGACGCAGATGAGGCTTGAAAGTATTAAATATAGGAGATAAAAGACATCAAACATTGTCTTCCGCTAAGAAATCTGTGAGCTCAAAAGTCAATGATTAAGCGCCTAACTACTGGCCAAGTCAGGAAAGGAGGAGTCTACAAAGTCTCAAGGCTGCTAGAACAGTTTCTTCTCCACTCTCACCTCAAGGCCATTGAACAAACTTCTAAAGGTTTTTGATCAAAGATAGCAGATGCTCATTATATTCTCCGGTTGTTCGTTTGTGCATTCGTTACCGAGCTTGAACTACTTCTTTCGACTCAACCACCTTCTTCTTCCTGTGCTTACCATTAGAGCAAAAGGCAAGGTTCTAATCTCTGACATCTTTTGGATACAAATTCCATATCCGGTTAACTTTTAAGGCTCTGCACCCCTCTTTCACTGACTTCTAAAGTTCCAGTCCAGTATGCTATAACAAACATGATTCTGCAATTTAGACTCCTAAGATAGATCACTATGAAGAACTGTGAACCTGGACCATAAATTCTCGAAGTAGAACAGACTTTCCTACCTTTTATGATCAACTAGAGTTTGAAAAGCAGTAAGATTAACATGTAAATATAGCATCAAAGTTATAAGCAGCATGAGAAATTGTGATTGCTAATTATGAAAACAGCTATTTTAGGGAATTAATGGAGAAACCAACAACTTAAACCATATTCTGCAGACAATCCAGAGCAGCAGTGAAGGTGTAAAACTAGATAGCATTATAAAAAATTACAGATGCAGAATCAGTACAAACTCCCAAATTAAGCAAAAAAGGAATTAGTAAGAGAGAATTGTCAAAAAGCTAATCAAACAAAAAGGGAAAGAAAACAAATATAACTAGGATTTACTGGGCTTGGCACTATATATTGTAACTTATCCAGTGTGTCAGCCATAAAAACCGATTGTCACTTGCACTCCACACCAGCCTCAGCGGCTCGACGAGGCTTGTTTTTTCTCCTGCTTCCATTTTGTCGATATCCATTTGATTTGGAGTCATCAGTACTTGATCTAGTTCCAACACCATTTTCTTCCTTTACGGTGTCCGCTTTCTCCTTTGCTTGTGAGTACCGCTTCCTCTTCTTTCCGTTTTCAGTTACTGTTGGGTTTTTCGTCTCTTCGCTTATGGTGACAACTTTCCCATTTTCACCATCTTCCTCTTCTATCTTTTCAACTTCTTCTTCATCAATGTCATCCTTCAATGGCTTCTGTGGCCTTCCCCTTCTCTTCTGCACAGGGATCTTCTCTTCCTCACCGCTTCCAGTATCGTCATGATTCACGACAGCCGACCTCTTTCCCTTTCCTCTACCTCTACCCATAACTTTATCTTGTGCATAAACAACTCATAGAAATGAAGAGTCTTTCTGCAAAACCAGAAAGAGTTATGTCCAAAGGGCTGAATAAACAAATTTCATAGGCAAAATTGTTAAGTGTAAAAGGTAACCTAATCATCAATATCACAAGCAGGATGTCTTATCCAATCTTCAACTAAGAACTAAGAACATCTAACTAAAGCCAAATACCAACAAAAAGCTTTAGTTTCTCATAAATTAGAAGAAAAGCAGGAGAATCTGAAAAGGGTCTGAATCCATTAAAAGAGAACAACTCTTTGCTTCTTAACAAGACAAAAAACGCAGAGGAACAATCTGAATGTAGTATTTTCGTATGACTTTGTGTTCAAAATATGATGATTTGACTTCATATTGCATAATTATTAATGGAGACTGATAATGAACAACTTATGATCGCTACTTTTTGCTTAGAAATAAACCCAGCAACTATGCATAACACTCAGGAAATTACAAAGTTAAAAAAACGCAAAGCTCAAATCCTTTGGACCCAAAGATATGCAGAAAAAGAAAAAAAAATAGATTAACATAATATCTAAAAGAAACGAATGAAAATCTCTTAGATGGTGGAATCAGAAGGGGAGGCAAAGCATCAGAAGCTGAAGCAGGTCTGCTTCAGATATGATATTCAAAAATCCAAGAATAGGGCCTAAATCATCGCCCCTAAAAATGACCCAACAGCTTCTTTTTAATCAATCTAGAGCAAGATCCAGAAAAGGTTCGAACTTTCTTTTCTTTTAGTATATGAACTTGGACGTAAACTTGAGTTAAACATCAAACAAACTCAACAAGTTTCAACTTTTAAATCCCACAAGAGTATCCAGAAAACTAAAGGCAAAAGAAGCACAAAAGAAGATACAGAACAAAGAAATGAAACTAACCTGACACTGAACAAAAACTGTTTGCGTCTTCAACAAACCCATTACATTCGTATCTGTTAAGAAAGCAGAAAACAAAACTCAGAAAAGACCAACACCCAGATAGGCTATTTCACTCAAAGTGACAAAAGAAAAAAGATGAGATTTTTAAAAGCCTAGAACTGTGATCCAAAGCAGAAACTTCATACCCAGATCAGAGAAGCATTGAGACTCCGAGATGACAAGGCTTTTGCATAAAATAAGGTACTTAAAGAAGTAACACCACAAAGGCCATGGCCAAGTTAAAGATACAGAGAGTCAGACAGCGAAGATGGAAGCTAAGGGTTGATAGATAGATATTTGTTGATTGGCTCTGCAGCCTGTGTGACTCTGTTCAAATATAATCTCTCTCTCTATTGTTTTCAAGGGTATTCTGCGGTAGATTATGTTATACCAAGTGGTGGACATGTCCTTGTCTGTGACTCGGCTAAACTCAAACACTTCCTCACCCCCACAAGCAAAGCACTAACTCACACATTACAAATTATTGAGTTTTTTATTTTTAATTTAATAAAAAATTCTTAAATTTTTATTTAAAATAATATTATATTATATACCACATTTAATTTTTAGATAAAAAATAAACTAAACCAAATCAAATTAAATTAATTTATATCAAATCAAATCTAAGATTTAAATTGAATTCTTATTTTAATAATATTTTATTAATTAATTGAATTTTGTTATTATTTTTTGTAGAATCATACCCAAAAAAAAAGAATTGTAGAAATTAAAAAAACTTCTAAAATTCCTCAACTTGAGTTTTAATAATTAGTTTATATGAAAATATTTCTGATTTACAGTAAATACTTGTTCCCTAAATTTCCCTTTAAAATGAAGCTATGTGCCCTTAGTTGTTATTATTAGCTTTCAAAAGTATGCTTTTGACAAACTAAGCAAGGCCTTAAGAATATCTCCAACTGTCTAACATAAACTTTAATCATTCCAATGAACCTTTAATCATAAAATGAATATCTTGGTAACAAAAAAATTAATATTAATATGAAAATTTTAAATCTCTTCTCTCATAAATTAATTTTATTGATTAAATTTTACGTTAAAGGATCGGTCAAAATATTAAAATAGTGTTAATTTTATTTGTTCGATAAATCAATTTTAAGTTGATTATAATTTACTTAATTCTTCATCATCATTGTATCCAGTTTGAAGTCCCACAATAAAGCGGGATCTGGAGAGGTCTGGTAGTACGTAACCTTACCTTTATATAATAAAAAGGTTGTTTCCGATAGACCCACATGCAGATGTGACAATAAAAAATTAATACGAGTTAAAGAGTAAAAAAGTATAACTGGCACGTTAAATAATTATGTAAATAAAATTACAATAAATATATTAATAAATAAAATATAAAATATAACTCGATTCTTAAAAATAAAATATATTTTAAAATTAAATATAACAAAATATATCATCTCTAGATACTTAAATATATTTATACTTTAAAAGGGGATATTAATATATTCCTATACATATACATAAGTACATTACCCTAGGATGCTTCCGTACTTATCCTTGGCATCCATGTTTGTTACACTTGTGGAGATATAATAGCTTTTCATGCCTTACTTTGCTCTTAATCCACCAGTTGTTCCTTATTTATGGCAATTTCTAAACTTTTTTATTCTCATTTATTCCACATGTTTCTTAATAGAAATCCCAACAACCTAGATTATAAAAAGATTAAGTGGAAAATAATATGGAATGTTCAAAATTGTAAAAATCTAATCAAAAGTTAAACCGAAAGGACAAAAGGTTTAAAGTCAATCGGTATTAGACTATCAAAAAACTAATTAAAGATTGAATAAAATTAAAAAAATTTAATATATAATTAAAAGAGACTGTCTTTGAATAATTTAAAGTTTAAATGAGAAAAGATGTTGTCAAATGAAAATTAGTTGATTTATTTTTATTTATAATAATTTATTAATTTGTAAAAATCTACTGATTAATTAATAACATAATTGACTTTTAATAACAAGAGTTATTAAAATAAATTAAAACAAAAAATTTAAAATAGAATCGAAAAGAATTCAAAATTTTTACGATAGAACAGGTCAAACCGGTTAAAATTTTTAATTATTAGGAATATCACGATTAAAATATATCATAATTTAAAATTTGTTAACTTTAGATATCATGATTCAAAAAATACATTTTTATGTATCTTAGTTAATGAAATAAAATAATTTAACTAAGTTGATTTGCTATTTTTCAAAAAAATTATTATTTAGAGCCAACTTGAAACTACGTCAAACATACTTTCTTTCTTTTTTTTGTGGATTTCAATGGTGAAATCTGTACACCAACTTGAAACTAATTGGATACTTCTTCCATGGATGGAACAAGTTTAGAGCTTTTACTCGGTTGTTTGACGTTAGTCAAGAGGCAGAGAAGCGTCCTAAGTCCTAAACCTATCTTTAATCATTAATGGGTGACAACTCAATCTGTCTAGAGGGTTTTGAATGGAAGTTGTAATCACTTTGACTTGTTCACACTTGGCTTACAGGCCATACGCGTTTTATGCTCATACCTATGCTTTCAGCATCAAGCTTTTGACTTTCATGAAAAGCCTCATAGACTAGCCTTAAACTTCTATACCATATTATGTTAATCTTAACTATTTCTTGATAATCTCGTAGCTCCCTCTAGATTGATGATAATCTTGAGTTTGATCCCTACTTTCGCTTGAATGTCATAGCATTCCGCCATTTTTGTGTTCACATGATCTTCATGGCTGCTTGTAGCTAGTCTGCATGAGCTTCGTTCTTGCAAACTGTGTTAGTGTGTGAAAGTTGTTCCTGCCATCCATGCCAGTATTTAGTTTTCTCTGATATGTACAGTTCTGCAGAGTTAACTGGTCGTCCGTGGTGTTATCACCAGTATCAGTAACATTGTCATCAAAAGTTGTTCCAACTTCCAAACTTATTCCAGCGTTGGAAGCAAGTGATAGTGTGTTTTACAATAACCGTATACGGACAGGAACTAGCAGGCAAGATTTGTTTATAGAAGAATGTGTAAAATGGAATACAAAGCTGAAATATGAAAAATCCAGCAAGTTGGTTACGATGACGCAGGTAAAAGGGTAATGGCATTACCATTTGTGATCTGTATGCAGTGAATGATCGAGACCTTACCATTAGTTGTCATTCACTCCAAGATTTTGCAGGTCACTCTTATGAATCTCCTTTGGTAATTCACCCAAACTTATTGATCAGATGAAATGTATATGATGTGAATCAGAAACGAAAACCATTACTCCCAAAGGAGTCCAACAACTTCCTCAAATGGCATATTCTGAGTAGAGATGCTATGCACTATGCAGCATCTAAGTATGATATGTATGGATTTGAATAGCTTGGGCAAAATTCAACCGAGATTCAGAACGTAGGACCTGTCCTCGAGCACAAACATCAACAGAATGAATACCTCTAGGTTGGTTGTCACAAAGGTATCATGCAAGAATTTTTGCAATATAAAGCTCCTACAAAGGGTTGGGACCGGATCATCACATAAGCCATGTCATGGTTCGTGTGAGAAACCCCTGAGGTTAGCCTCATGTAACTGAAAGAGAAAAAAGAAAAAACAAGTGATTCCTAGGAGTATGTCTGATTATCATGGCAAAGATGAACACAGGCATCAGAAGACGCTCAAAAAGAAGAAAATATGCAGATATATTCTTGATAAGCCTGGCACAAGCACAAAGTCAAGCACATATAGTTGGTTTTAACTTGGGATTTCTGACAAATGACTATTATTTGGAGATTTCTATTAACTCCTCTGCACATATAGAACATGTATGAGAAACAAACAAAAGTCAAAAGATCTCGGCAACAGTTGAATGAATAAATGGAGGAACTTTTGTTTCACTGGCAAACAAGAACGGGTTGTCCACAGGCATTGCTTACATAATATAAGGTAGCAGTCAGTAGTGTCCCTCATTCTTTAACTCCGATCCTAATATTTTGACCAATTCAAGGTGAAAAATGGTGACAATGATTATGATGAGGATATTAGTTACAACGTACTAGATTGTAGTTAGAACTGCTAACTTTTGGTTCTGAAATCTAATAATTTTAACATCTTATGTAAATATCTAAGCATGCAAGTTAGAACATATACATAATCAGGTTATTTGAATTCTTTATGCTCTGTGACACAGTATGCACCGGATGCTGACAACAGGGCTAGATGAATAAAACCGGAATTATCAGAGAACAGGAACGTGAGCCTTCTTTTTGTGCATTCAACGAACTCATTAATCTTCCCAATCCACCTAAAATGGTGCTGTTTCTTGAGTTTCTTGTTGATCAGATTCCTTACCATACTGAACTTCTTTCTCGGTGCATAATTTCGGCTGTATCTTGTCTTCCATAGATCACGCATCGATTCAGAAAAGCTCCGAGAGTTGATTCTGTTTCTGTAACTTATGCATTCATTTGCTTCATCAATTCACAAGCCTCCACCATTCTTCCAGATCGACATAGCATGTCAATAACACAAGTGTAATGCTCTCTTTTAGGTTCAATTCCATACCTCTCCTTCATCAAACTAAAAATCCTTAGACCATCCTCAAGACAACAATTACGGCTGCAGGCAGTAAGGATAGTAATCAAAGTCACGTCATTTGCCCAAATTCCCCCTTCTTGCATTCTCTCAAACAGTTGTATCGAGTACTCAACCATGCCGTGCTTCCCGTAGCATCCAATCATGGCATTCCAAGATGCAACATTTTTGTAACGGATTTTTTCAAATATATTCCTAGCATCTTTCACACTGCCACATTTCGAGTACATGTCAATAAGAGCACTAACCAGAAAAACATTACTATAGAGCCCCATTCTGTAAATGAGTCCATGAATTTCGTTACCTCGTTGGATAGAACCAATCGTCCCATATGCAGGTAGTAGTCCCGTTAAAGTCAAGATGTTAGGCCGAATCCCTGAAGCTAACATGTTGCAGAACACTCTTACAGCCTCAACAGCTCTCTGACTTTCAACAAAACCTGAGATCACCGTGTTCCAAGTAACCAAATTTGGCAACAGCCCAGCTCCTGTCATTCTAGACAAGAATGAAAATGTTTCATAACTATCTCCCCTCCTAGCATAACCAGCAATCATCGTGTTCCATGTGAAATCGTTTGGTTCCAATCCATCCATCTTCATTCTCTCAAAAAAGATGAGTGCTTGATCAACCTTCCCCACAATGCAATACCCACAGATCATTGAAGTCCAAGAAGTCACATCTCTTTTCACCATTCTATCAAACACCTTACGTGCATGACACACAGAACCACATTTTCCATACATGTCAACCAAAGCATTAGCCATAAAAACGTCATTCTCTAAACCCAATTGTTTAACAATCGCATGAACCTCCTTCCCTTTCTTCACATCCAGCAAACCAATACAAGCTTTTAACACAATAGAGAAAGTAAACTTGTTATAAATATGCATAGATTTCTGCATCAAACAAAAGTACCCAATAGCGTCTTTATAGTCCCCGTTGAATGCAGAGGCCAAAATCATCCAATTCAATGCAAATGCATTTGGGTATTGGATTTTCTCAAAGACCCTTATCGCAGGTTTCATCTCCCCGCAACTTGCATATACACCAAGTAGCTTTGACCCCAGTGACAAAACGTTTAAGCCAATCCCAGAAGTGACCAATAGGGCATGAATTTGCGTAGTAGACCTTAGTGCTCTTGCTTTTAGAAACTTCTTAAGCCATAAAGCAATCTGATAAATAGAAAAGTCGCTATCTTCAGACAAAAGACACGATCTTTTCATGGGAACTGTTGCACCCATGAAAGGAGTGAGCTATAAATCTCAAGGGAAATGTCTCAACTAAAGAATCTCCGTCAAAGCTTATTGCTTTGGGGATTCTGGAGAGTGTTACTATTCCTACTTCACATTGTTCATCAATGAGAGAGAGGTATTTAACTGTAGTGAAAGCAAATAAATGAGAAACAATAGATGGTTGTGATTTATGCGACTATACTTTGACCTTCCCTCACTCTCCTGGTTAATTATCATAGAATGGAAGTCACTTTTATGGCTCAAGTATATGTTAATAAATAATAATTTATTGACAAGAGAATGTTTCTTATTAAGAACTTGGAAATATTGATCGCTTACAGTTACAGAACATCAAGTTGCAGTTTTTTGAAGTACATTGCGAAATTAGCAAATGATCATCTTCAATTATGTTACTCAGGAATCAGGGATTTATGAAGGAATGAAGACTTGAGCAGCTCTGCTCTTAGCATTCTCATCACCTTTCTTCACTAGCAGATGCAATTTTCCTTCCTGAAAGCAGTCTGGTACACTGTACACATCAACTTTGACAGTAACAGGAATGTTCCTGCTGAGGCTGAACCATTCAGGTCATATGCATCCTTTGGTTCCTTCTGATGGCTGTTAGTTCGAGTCCGGTTTGTCTTCAAAAGCTTGGTTAGTCCAAATTCAGAGATTCCGATAGTCAGAGACTCGACTGGAAGGATGTTCTCCATTCTTTCATGGAGGTACAGGAGGCCTAGTCTTCATAAACAAATTGCATCCTTTTGTACCTCTGTACCTCTTGGGCCTGGAATCTCCAAGTAGGACAGAACTCGGCAAAAGAACCATTGCTTAATTTTGCCATTAATTGCAGAATCCTAGAAGTTCTACCAGATGTTCGTGATTCGTTCCACTGATGACAGTCACTTCAGTTTTGAATTCCTGCTCAAAACTTCTGTTCCAGTTCTTAAACGGCAATGAGTTCTTGTGTCCCATGGTGGAAGCCCTCTATATAAAGTTCCAGGAACTCCACTACCTAGTTTTCCTGCAATCCCCCTCTTGCTACCTTGGAGAGTTTTCAGCGAATCACCAATAGGAAACGGGCGCTCTCTGAAAATTAAGAAAACCCTTCCTACATACAATATGTTAAATGTTTCCTCAAGTTTATAGAGCTTCATGCCAAGACAAAATCTTTCATAATGTTTTGAAGAATTACAGATTCATATCATATAAAGAAAAGTGGAAAAAAAGATTGTTCAGAAATCCCATCCTTGCACCTACCACAACAGAGACATTTGAGAAGGAAAAACTACAAAAATCTAGAAAGAGCAAAGTTTCCCTTTCCTTCGAAGATCTCTACGAAACAATGTCGATATTACTTGTTCTGAGTTGGGTTTGAATTGCTTCGCGGTGCCTTTCTTAGACTGCTCTCAACAGCTTTCTTGGGATCACGACCGGCTTCAATTATCTTGTGTACAGCTGAAGACAGGGAGGGTCCAGAAGCTAGCAATCTTCGTGGTTGAACTCTGTCTCCTGAATGGATCTTTGTCTCATGGTGGAAAAAAGACGGAGAAGAAACGAGAATAACAAGAAGAATGAAGGCAAAAGTAGCTATCAAAGCTCTATAGTTAGTTCTCATGCTGTTTATGCTACACAGTGCCGAGTAGAGAAGCTTTCAGGCTAAGTCATGAGTGAGCATGTCTTTTCCTACAAGTTGAAAGTACATTCATGAGAGTGCCTGTGGTGGCTACCGCTTATGACGTATAACAGAATCTGGTATTAGAAAACAATGAGGGAGCCTCAGTCCCACAGCAATTAAGCATGTAATTTTGTTCTTGAATAGGTTGAGACTCGGAAGCAGCTGCTCATGTGAAGCTTAATAGAGTATTAGTACTTCTCTCACTTCCTTGCTGTGCACCAAATATTAAACCTAGCTATATCATGTGACTTACATCACATGAGACAAGTATCAGTCACTCCATCTTCTGTCCTCTATTGTTCAGAACAATGATGATGATTCATCTCAAGTAGAAGTCCCAAGGCGATTAGATACAGCAAAAGTTAGCTGGAGACCTGCTTTACATATGATAAAAATCAACCATCTTCCAAGAAAATGCCATCTTTGTCTTCAAGATTTCAAGATCCAGAAGTCTACTAGGTTGACTTGAATTCTTCTAAATCTTCAACAACATGATCACTATTGTTGCAAGCACATAAACCCTTAAAGCTTGCCTTTGATGACTAATAGTCACATGCCTAAATAAGGATATCAACTTCTTCTAACCACTCGCTTTAATTGGTTTGAGAACAGTCAGGGCAATCTGGTTTAATGAGATTAGAAAAGGGCTGAATCCCGATGTCAAATTGAAAGCCTCAGTTTATGATACGAAACATGCACTTCCCCAACTATATCAGTAAGCTTTCAAGTTAAAAGAAAATATATTTTATCTTAGCAAGCTATCACCAATTAAGTATTAATCATTCGCTTCGCATTCAGAGAAGGAAATCAGATATCCAAGATCTAGTGAATGAGCTCTTGAGATCTGTATCTGAATAAAGATACAGACGGAGCCACTGCATTTGGTTGGATCCCATAGTAAATGTAAGAGTTGGCTCCTTTCTGTGAGGGAAACATGTTTCTGCAGGCAATGACTGATAAAATACTTAGCGCTGAGTTCAAACCTCTTGAATCAGGTTGCATGTTGGATCGAGATATTTGTTTTCCAGGATTCCCATGATCTCACTCTGTTGTGATTTTAAGTGAGATTCCTGAAAAGATGTTCCGAGTTAAAGAAGCTCGGTTACAAAAGGATAAACCCCTATATCCTCAATATTCATCAATAGAGGATTCTTCCATTGCCGCAGGAACTGAGATTTTGTGCAAGTTAGTGTAACAGTGTTTCATGGAGATAGCATATTGCCGAGATCGTGGAAGTGACAAACACAGATTTGAAACTCAAACTGTATTCAAAGAACAAACAAACCATCCTCAGGTGGCTTGAGTTGCACAACTTATGATTGTAACTTGCATGTGCATAAAATAAGATCAAGCAATCTCAATGATCATATTTTGACAGGTGAATCCACGACAATGTCTAAATCTAACATGGCACACCTGTCAGGCATATGATACTCAGATCTCTAAAGGAGTTTTTAATTTTACCAAAAATTCCAGAACATTGAAGCTTTTAATCAATTTTCCCTTCAATCAGACAGCAGTGAACAATTTTCCTTCCATGTAATAGTAGTAAAACCAAACAATCTTGCGAAGCAAGAAATTAACTGCTCATCAATTACATCTTCAGAAGGGAGAGGAGTATCAATCTCCCTTCTTAAAGATGTAACTTCTTTGTCTGCAATCCCACAAGGCACAATATGCTTAAAATAGCTTAGATCGGGATCAATGTTGAAGGCCAAGCCATGAGAGGTGATTCCAGATGATATACATACCCCTATTGCACCAATCTTTTTATCTCCAACCCAAACCCCAGTCTCACCCTTTTTTCCAGCACAAGCTTCTACACCATATAGTGAAGACAACTCAATCATAGTTAATTCAAGTTTCTCCACATATTTCCTGGCACCAAGTCCAATATCACGAAGGGAAATAATGGGGTACAAGATGGCTTGATGGGGACCATGGTATGTAATGTCTCCTCCTCTTTGAGTATAGTAAAGTTCCGCCCCCAATGATTTAAGTTCAGATTCAGGGATCAATAAATTGTGATCAGTCCTTCGTTTTCCAAGGGTATACGTAGGTGGATGTTGCAAAGAGAGTAGTGTATCAGGTATCTTCTGAGCTTTTCTAAGAGAAACAAGATTTTCCTGTAGTTTAAGGGCTTCCAAATAGTTGACAATTCCCATTTTCCATACCTCAAGACTCCTTGAAGATCTCATCTCTGCAGATCACAAAATAATTCAGTCACTCATCTTGGCATGCTCATAGTGTATCATTTCGAAGATGAATACATCAAATGGTTAAAGGGATAGACAATCTCTTTACCTATAATCACAAAACAGGCCACAAATAACCATTGTACATTATATCCCACAGGAAAATGATCGTCTACATATACCATCACCAAATCCAACTTCCCATCATCCTTCTAATGGAAAAATGATAAACAGCCTAACCACATTACTGTTCCTCAGATCTATTCTAACTAAAAGTGTTCACCTCCATACAGAAGCTCACAAAAACTAAGAGCTCTCGTCTCAGACCAACAGCAGGACCCAATAAGAAAAATAAACTTAACACTAAGAATTTTAACACGAAATGACCCCTCCAAACTTTCCATTCCAAACCAGAAAGTGTTATGTCCAAAGTGCTGACTCAACAAATTTCATAGGCAAAATTGTGAAGTGTAAAAGGTAACCTAATCATCAATATCACAAGCAGGATGTCTTATCCAATCTTCAACTAAGAACTAAGAACATCTAACTAAAGCCAAATACCAACAAAAAGCTTTAGTTTCTCATAAATTAGAAGAAAAGCAGGAGAATCTGAAAAGGGTCTGAATCCATTAAAAGAGAACAACTCTTTGCTTCTTAACAAGACAAAAAACGCAGAGGAACAATCTGAATGTAGTATTTTCGTATGACTTTGTGTTCAAAATATGATGATTTGACTTCATATTGCATAATTATTAATGGAGACTGATAATGAACAACTTATGATCGCTACTTTTTGCTTAGAAATAAACCCAGCAACTATGCATAACACTCAGGAAATTACAAAGTTAAAAAAACGCAAAGCTCAAATCCTTTGGACCCAAAGATATGCAGAAAAAGAAAAAAAAATAGATTAACATAATATCTAAAAGAAACGAATGAAAATCTCTTAGATGGTGGAATCAGAAGGGGAGGCAAAGCATCAGAAGCTGAAGCAGGTCTGCTTCAGATATGATATTCAAAAATCCAAGAATAGGGCCTAAATCATCGCCCCTAAAAATGACCCAACAGCTTCTTTTTAATCAATCTAGAGCAAGATCCAGAAAAGGTTCGAACTTTCTTTTCTTTTAGTATATGAACTTGGACGTAAACTTGAGTTAAACATCAAACAAACTCAACAAGTTTCAACTTTTAAATCCCACAAGAGTATCCAAAAAACTAAAAGCTAAAGAAGCACACAAGAAGATACAGAACAAAGAAATGAAACTAACCTGACACTGAACAAAAACTGTTTGCATCTTCAACAAACCCATTATTTTCGTATCGGTTAAGAAAGCAAAAATATAAAACTCAGAAAAGACCAATTCCCAGATAAGCTATTTCACTGAAAGTGACAACAGAAAAAAGATTAGATTTTTAAAAAGCCTAGAACTATGGTCCAAAGCAGAAACTCCATACCCAGATCAGAGAAGCATTGAGACTCCAAGATGACAAGGCTTTTTGCATAAAATAAGGTACTTAAAGAAGTAACACCACAAAGGCCATGGCCAAGTTAAAGATACAGAAAGCCAGACAGCGAAGATGGAAGCTAAGGGTTAATAGATAGATATTTGTTGATTGTTCTGCAGTCTGTGTGACTCTGTTCAAAAATAATCTCTCTCTATTATGCGGTAGATTACGTTATACCAAGTGGTGGACAATGTCCTTGTGCGTGACTTGGCTAAACTCGAACACTTCTTCTCACCCCCACAAGCAAAGCACTAACTCACACACTACTAACTGTCTAACATTAAAGTACAAAAGTTCAGCCGCTGAAACTGTCTCGAGTTAAAGCTCGAAGTCAGTCCAGACTCCATCGACTTCACATTGCTTTATTCACACATTTTTTTGAGTTTCATACAAATGTATAAATGAGATGATATAGAATAGATTAGACACAAGAGATATGTTCCTTAAAAGTGTGGCATTTTAAAGGTTCCTTAGATAACTTGTTTCGTTGGCTCAATCGTCATGTTAATCAAATTATGAAAATCTGTCATATTTTATAAATTACTTGAATGTAGGTCTAATCTAAAACAATTTAATTTAATCAAATTTAAAATTAAGATATGTTTGATTGGACATAAAATTTTTAATAGCATGAAATAAAATAGTCTATAATAGAATAATGTAAATAAATATAATATTGAAAAATTATTATTTAAGAGAGATAAAAAATTATAATATAATATAGTGAAATATTATTTAAAAAATGATTTATAATATAATATAGCGAAAAGTTGTTTATCATTTTATATTTTATCCTAAACCTTCTAAATCGAAAATCTATCATTTTTACTGTTTATAATAAAATGGGATATAATATGAAGTCTTCCTCTTCCATCCCATCGCATTTCATTTCATTATAAATTCTCCTTTTAAAAGAAAAAATAATATATTTTATTTCATTCCATTCTTGTTAGGAATCTCGATAGAGATTGTATAGCTATTAGTATATTGATAGTAAAATGAGAAATAACAATGAAACAAGCTCCCCCTCCTGGATTATCCAGGCCAATACACCCTAAGAGTGATGATAGTAAAATCGTTATTGTCTCTGTTCTCACTTGACAGCTCTATATATTCCCCTCCCTCATTCTCTCTCCACAACAGATTTCTAACAACTTGCCTACATGGCAGTCACTCCCCTCCTTCCTAGTTTGTTTCTACGAGTATAAGTGTTGATGGGCCTAGCTAGTATGGGCTGGGGAGAGGGTGGATTGCTATCAATTCCCTCCTCCTCAACAGATCCCTTGTCCTCAAGGGAAAGGAAATGAATTGTCTCTTGATGAAGTCTGAATTCCCCAGTTTCCTCACGATTGATCATTTGTTGTAGAGCGTGTGGAATAGGGTCCTTCATATTAATTCCTTGCAGAGTAATATCTGTACCCATATGGTCAAAAGACATAGACATTCTCATCCAATCTACCTCGACCACCCCTAGCGTCTCCAGCCATGCGACACCTAATATCAGATCGGGTCTCCCAGTGTTAAACACATAAGCATCCATGCTAAATTATGCTCCGTTCACTTCTAGCTTCATTTCTTTACAAATACCTTGTGAGATCGATCGGTGCCCATCACCCAATCTAACCCCAAATGTTCGAGTATGAGTAGTAGGAATTTCCATGGCTTCAACCAATCTACTCGACACAAAATTATGACTAGCTCCCCCATCTACTATAATTAAAATAGGCACTTCCTGAAGCTTTCCCATTATAGCCATTGATCTCATCGGTGAGGAAATTTCCGTTCCCATTTCTTGGTACTCCATAAAATTGCATACTAACTCCCATTCTTCTTGCTGCCCTTCTTCGACTGGTTTTACTTGTTTACTCTCTTCAACTACATCTTCATCGTCCTCCCAAATGGTCAGCCGAAGCTCTTTATCGGGGCATTTATGAAGTGGACCGTAAGTTTGGCCACACTTGAAGCACAGCCCCTTCACTCTCCTCTCCATCAACTGCTCGTACGACAAACTTCGGGTTCCCTTCCACCTTGGGCCATTTTGTCGACCCTCTCCTGCCACGGTGGTTCGGTTCTTGTTGACGATCTCCCTCCCCTCTCCCTCGGCGTTTGCCGAAGTGTTACCGACTAGCCCTGGTCGTGTAAAGCTGGTTGCTCCCGACCGAAACCCATTTCCTGCCGATGGTTCCCCTGGTCGGTACTTCGACTCACCTGGACGGAGGACTCCCTCACCTATCAACTCACGCTCCACCAGTCGCGCCACTGACAAGAGGCGGGTTCTGTTCGTCGGGTCGTGGGTCCTGACCCGGTTCCGTATCTCCACCCGAAGCCCACCCATAAAGCAGCTCATAAACCATTCTTCGGGCATGTGGGAGATCCTCGAAGTTACCCTCTCAAAATCTTCTATATAGCAATCCACCGATCCTCGTTGAACCAACGACTTCATCATCTCAATCGGATGCCCATCATCCCTCTCCCCATAACGGTCAAACAGTGAGCGCTTAAACCTTTCCCAGGTCATACACGGGTCTAACTCTCGTAAGTTCATGAACCAGTAGAGCGTCGATCCCTCCATGCATATTTGTACCATCGGTATACGAAGCTCAGGAGGTATGGCATGAATCAAGAAGTAGGACTCGGCTCTAGTAACCCAAGCAAATGGGTCGACTCCGTGAAAAGCTAGAAGGTAGACCCGACGGGCAATATTCCGATACTCCTCCCATGCACGTTCGGAAGTTTCCCGAGGAACGCCCTCATCAAGTCGGCAATACCCGGCTCCCATCTGGCCACCGGTGTGCTTGTCGTTGCCGGTAGCAGCTGACGGAGGTGGCGCGGGTCTATCGCCACCCGTCGATGATGAAGCGTTATGAGTAAGCATTGATGGTTCCCCTTCGTCACTCACCTTCTGCTTCTGCGTATTTCTAGCCAGTAATGCTTGAAAACCGTCCATCATTTCCGACTGGAGTTGGTGTTGCGATTTGGCCAGCGTCTCCACACTGGCCATAAGAGAACTTAGCTGTGATTGCAGGTCCTTCAAGGTAGTATCGTGCGACTTGATCAGACCCTCTACTGCCGAAACTCTATTCTCCATTCTTGTTGGCATACAACCTCTACCCGATACTCAAGCTCTCAATGAAAGCACCAATTGTTAGGAACCTCTATAGAGATTGCTAGTTTATTGATAGAAAATATAGGAAATAACACTGGAGCAATGCTCCCCC
>JANVCL010000003.1:547340-573811 GCA_026546855.1 Erythroxylum incrassatum | reverse complement strand
GCTCTATATATTCCCCTCCTTCATTCTCTCTCCACAACAGATTTCTAACAACTTGCCTACATGGCAGTTACTCCCCTCCTTCCTAGTTTGTTTCTAAGAGTATAAGTGTTGATGGGCCTAGCTAGTATGGGCTGGGGAGATGGTGGATTGCTATCAATTCTATTAATAAACCCCAACTAAATATAACCTTAGACTAAACTCCGGCTCGAAATACTGATCAAACCGACCCTTGGGACAATACAATTCTTTGTTTCTCTCGTTCAACAATGTACTATAACCAATGAAAGGTAAGAAAATTACCAACAAGCAACAAAGATCAGCTTCTATAATTGTATATTCTCAACGAAGAAGTTCATAAACTGAGAAGGACATTGTAATGCTAAAGAACAATGAAAAAAATGCTCCCACTGTAGCCATAAAAGAGCATAAGGGAACAAAGAGGTATACATGTTCTGCATTGTACAGTCTATAGATTTGAAGAACATGATTTTAGCTGATATATACAACAAGCTTTGCTCTGGGGGTATTATCTGTAACTGAAGCTAACTCTAGGAAGAACAAGAAAGCATGCAAACGCCTGGCCGATAAGCCCAAGCTGGCGGCAGACGAGCATATTTTTCCATTCCTGACTGCTCATCAAAAGGCCGCTTGATCAATTTAAGCAGCCGTCTAACTTCTCCAAAGTCACCCATTTCAGCTGCATCAATTGCAGTTTGGCACAAGTAGTTCCGGAGCACATATTTCGGGTTTACTGAATCCATTTGGGCTTTTCTCTGTTCATCTGACTTGTCACTAGCACCCAGCTGCAGAAACAGAAAAGAATGAGATTAGACAACAAAACTAGGCAGAAATAGATTGTATCATCTTTCCTCTGTGTTCCATCTCATGACCAGGTTTTATCTCTTTCTGGCTTTTCAGTTTTCCAGCTAACAGCGATGTTCAGCTTGTATAGGAGGTGGCTTGCAATAAAACGGAAATGGAAAGATCCAGAAACGGAAATACAATATAGAAACATCTGTCTATGAAGCCTAATAGAGATAAAACTGGTATACGCTATAGAATAATACTTCAGTACCTCCTTAACGTATGATTGCAGCCAGCTGAGCCATGCCTCTTTGCGCTCCTGACCTATATCTAACAGAACAGCCTTCAGAGTAACCAGCAACTCTTCTGGTGAAATATTTGGATCTGTCTTGATATTTGAAAGTGATCGGAAGAAATTTGTGTAATCAACTTTATCTACGGCCATGTTATTAAGGAGTTTACTTATCAACTCTTTATTGTACTTGGGAAGCCCGAGCTTTCTGGTCATTATAGCTTGATACTCATCCATGAATTTGGTTCCATACCTGTAAAATTCAAGAAACATCAGCTTCAGAAAAAACTGCAACTCACCAAAACTATCTCTTACATGTTGAGGTTAAAGTACCTTTCCATTGCATAATTTGCCTCTTTATCATTTATCAACTGAACTGTTGATAGAGTAGATACGAACTGCGCAATATTCCATAAGCAAATATCTGGCTGATTTGCAAAACAGTATCTTCTACCAGGAAGATCTGTAGTATTTGGAGTATAACTTGGATCGAAAGCATCTAAAAAGCCAGAAGGGCCATAGTCAATGGTGAGACCCAATATGTTCATGTTGTCAGTGTTCAGCACACCGTGGGTAAAACCAACACCCTGCCAACGTGCAACCAAGGAAGCAGTGCATTCAGCAACCTCCACTGCCCAAGCTGAAACATTAAGCAAACAGTGATGGGAAAATAATCGATCTTTGCAACACCAATAAAAAGTGTAAAACACGAAAGACAGACAGGCAATAAGAATGATAGTTTAAATATGTTAATCGAGGCAATCAGGTAGAGGATTTACCACAGCAGCTATTGACACAAAAGTTACTTTGCTTTATTCTGTACTTTCATTGCATATCATATTTATAAGCCAGTATGCCTTATTGCAGTTTCATTACTTAAGAAACTGTTGCATCATCCTCATTCTTAAAGTTTGATACTTACCTGCATATTTGTTTGAGGTTAGATCCACAATTGAATCATTTTCAAGACCTGTACTAAAAGATACACTCTCACTTTTAGTCATATTTTCAATATGAGGAAAATGATGTCTAATGGCATAGTCTGCCAGAACACGAACAATCTCAAAGTCATCTTTTCCTCTAGACGCATGTACTTGGTATGAACCAAACCGAAGAAAAGATTGTGCAACTCTGCATACAACTGCACCAGGTTCTTCTTTTGGGTTGCCACTGCATGAGAAGATATTATTGTCAGCATAAACCAGAGAGCATCTCAAAAGCAGCACCTAAATGCATTTGCCACAATTAAACTTTTTGACCATATTTCTTAGCATTTCATGATAGAGTTCCCTTCAACATCTATGAGATCAAGTGAAGCATAATATACTTGTAAAATCCAAAATGGTAGTATCAACCGTGAAATAACAGATTCCCAGGAAAATGAAAAAGTAGGAAGTTTGAAACGCAACTAAAGATCAAAACTAGTATCTCCCAGTTGTTTGCACTAATGAATTTATTCTCAAGATTTTTAAGAACCTTTGAATCCCCTATGAATGCAGAGAAAGATCTTCAAAAGTTCAGAGTACATGAAGAAAATGCATAATGGTCAAAAATGATAATTAGGAAAATCTGAAATGCATAAACAGTGAAGCTTTCCACTTGCAGCATGTACATCACTACTACAGTTATTGCAACTTACTCATAGAACATGTCTCGGGAGACATATTTCCCTGTTGTAACAAGACATAGTGCTCGAGTTGTTGGAATCCCTAGGAAGTGCATTGCTTCACTGCAGAGGAACTCCCTGATGCTACTACGTAGTACTGCAAGGCCATCAGCAAATCGGCTATATGGGGTCATCCCAGCACCTTTAAGTTGCAGTTCCCACCTTTCCGACTTTGAATTCAGAATCTCCCCCAGTGTTATTGCCCGACCATCCCCCAGTTGACCAGCCCACATGCCAAATTGATGTCCTCCATAACACTGTGCATAAGACAACCTACAAGAGAAGACGATAAGAGATGAAAAGAACAGAACTAAAAAAATAGAAACGAATGGATTAGGTCATCAGTCTGACGAGCCACAACATAGAAGAGTTGAGTCAAAAGACTTACCCTCCAACCAATGGAGAAGCCCCAGAAAAGAGTAGGGGAAAATCTGATCTTTCAAATCTGCAGTCCGATAAAATATATAGCTAGTTAGTCCGATAAACTTGAAAAACTTTTTCAAACCTCAAAGCTTTATATTCAAGACTACAATCAATGAATATCTCCAAGTACAAAACGAAACAAATGAACGATTCCATGGTCACAAAATGGCTGGCAAATGTTATCTGAATTATCTTGATAGTCATCCTACTGTTCGTACCACAGTTATCAAGCCATGATTCAAATCAATTATGCATCGATTCACAAAATTCGGAGCTAAATGCCACTATCTAGCCACCAAGAAGTAAAATATCATGAGAAAGACTCACTCTTTAGAGTCCAAATCAAGCAACTCAGCAACTGATTCCGACCACACAACAAGTTGAGGATTCTCGACCTCAGCAGAGGGCGAAACTTTGGTGTAGCAAGCATGCAACACCTGGGAAACACATGAACACTGAACTTTAACCATTTTTGCACCATTAAAACTCACAGAAAGAACTGATAGTCACATCAAAACTGCCAAGTAAGTTCATGGCCTTCATGCATCCAATTCAGTGCCTAACAAACATAAACCAATCAACATATATAGTCGATCAGAAGAAATACATAATTAAATTGAAGAGAGAAATGGAAAGTGAAAAAGACCTCACGAGGAAGATTACTGGTTACAGAATCACCAGGAAGTTCTCGAACAAAGGAATGGTCCCAGTTAAGATCTTCAAGCTTCAACTTTACCCTAAGATCACTTTTTCCTTTACCGCGGTCAACGTCGGCGGATTCCAAGCTCTGGTTCCTCAAATCGCGCGTCACCGACCCGAAGAATGCTTCCCGCGAATGCGATTCCATGGATTTCAGACAGAAGTCGACACTGGAGGAGGGGGAGTTACTGGAGCGGAAGCCGCATGCGGCGGGGATGGCACAGTGGAGATTTAGGGGAAAACAAGGGGTATAATGGGAATTCGAAGGAGAGGAGAGAGACAGAGAGCGAAGGTTTTTGGAAAGAATAACGAGAGAGTGCTCAGAGCATTGTAAAATGCTTTTTTGAGAAAATATTTTCTTTTTCTAACAAAATTGGAGATTTTCTTTTTTCTTTTTGTGTAAAATAATATTTTTCAAAAATAATTTTAGTTTAAATTAATTTAAATAAAATTGATTGTTGTCTAAATTTATATTAGAAAATGTGAAATAATAAAAATGTAAGTTTAAAAGATGAAATGCAAAATATGTAATATATGAATTTTGTGTTCATAAATAAAAATGATTATTTTTATATGTTTATCCATAAATTTTTTAATAGACTTAAAAAAAACATGAAATTCTAAGTATTGATATTTATAAAATGAATTCGTATTTTTATGAGACTTTATCGAGTATAGTTAATTTTACCGACAATTAGTAATTATGTGACCTACATTTTAACGAGACTCTTATTAAATATTATTATTGTTGTTATTGTTAATTATAAAGTATAAAATATAAGTTCATTGCTTATTAGTAACTATTTATTATTTTATATTATATTTATAGAATAAACATTTAAAAATAACCTCTTTATTAATTAATTACTAGACTTTTCACACCTCCCCTAGATTTATAGTTACTAATGTTGGTGTTGTTATTTGTAGAATAAATAAAAATTAATTTATTAAAAATGGGTTTTTATTAAAATTTAGTAAAAAAATAGTTCATTAAATAATTTTATTTTTAATTATTTATAGTATTTATTATAATTATTAATTATTATTATTTTGAGTTAGAAAAACAGAGAAAAACAAAGGGTGTTCGGACTTGAAAGTCGACTATTAACTGAAAGAAAAAAGAAACAAACAAAAATTCAAGTCCGCGTTCCCTCTCTTCTTCTGTTTCTCGCTCGTTAATGTTCTCCTCAATTGTTCAATCCAAATTCTCACTCTTGAAATCCCTTGTTTTTCGATCCTCAAATTCGTCACAAGAAACTACTCCCCAATCCGCCAAAAGCTCTAAACTATCACTCATAATTGGGATATAGTAAGGGGGAAGAAAAGGAATCAAGCTTATCTTAGGTTTATCACAATCACAATTCGCTTGATTGGAGTTTGAAGATGAATTTCACCTGTTTTTCGAACAATTGGAGCCTTAATTGAAGTGGGTTATTCTTGAAATCAATTAGAAGCTTTAAAGTTGGAGTGTTTCTTGGAGGTTATATACTTTTTCTTTAACTTCGTTTTTGTGTTAAGGTTTTGGAATTGGATAAGCTTGGAAAGTTGAAAATTTTGTCGTTAGTTAACTGATTTTGGTTCTTGTTTGCTGCTACAAGGTTGGCTCTGGTCGTTATTTTGGGAATTTGGTCGAATTCAGTGATTTTTAGTTTTTTTTTTTGTCTGCTATTTTTCGTTTTCCACCATGGTAAGATTAGAGTTCCGAGCTTGTGAATTACTTGGTATTTCCTAGTCAGTGTAGTGGCTCTTTCCTCTTCAATTATTATTGATTTTAGTAGCTTAATTTTGTGCAATGGGGTCTATCAGTGGAATTTTAGCTTAGTTTGTTTCTAGTTGTTGGTCTGTATTTTTTGTAAGTTAGCTATGACTAACAATTTGATGATTTAAGACTAGATTTTGATGAATTTAGCTTTAACTACTTTAATATTATCCCCTTTAAGCATATCATATGAGGTGAAAAAAGTCTGTGAGTTTCTCATTTTCTTCAAATTTGTCATCAGGTACTAGCAGCTCGCATTTGGAGAAAATTGATCGATTTATTTGCAGTTTGACTAGTTCTTTCAAAAGGGGATCAGTTTAATTCAAGGGCTTGATTTTGAGGAAAGTTGAGATGGAGTTTGGGCTCTCTGATAGCAGTGGTTTGTTAATTTAATCTCTCTTCAAGATGGTGTATTTAAGTTAGCATTGATGAGGTTTATTTTGTTTCTGTAAGTTTAGGCATTAGATTAATTATGGTGTTTGCTATGTCATCTATTTCATGTATCTGATTTTAGTGGATGATCTCGATCATCTTCAATTGCTTTGCAGAAGGTATTTAGTTAGGTCTTCTTGACCATTTAATCTGCAGGAACTGATGATGATCTTCCACCATCCCATCAGAATAGATTCCAAAGCGGGGGACGAGCTGCTAGAAATGGGAGATCCGCGCTCGTCGGTTCTGCTGCGTTACCTAGGATGCATGGTGATATGGAGACTCAAATCCACAACATTGAGCAAGAAGCATACACTTCAGTTCTGCGGGCCTTTAAAGCTCAATCGGATGCCATCACCTGGGTATCTGTTCAGTTTTCTTATTATGGATGTTGTCCTTGCATAAGTTACTATAATATAAGGCTGAAAGCTGCAACTTTTCTTTTACAGGAGAAAGAAAGTCTAATTACAGAGTTAAGAAAAGAATTGAGAGTATCAGATGAGGAGCATAGAGAGCTTTTAACCAGGGTTAATGCAGATGATATTATCCGAAGAATAAGGTCTGTGCAGAATTGTTTTCTCAAAACTTTGATAGATTACAGTCGATACTTTTAGGAGGAAAATGTAATCAATTATGATTCTAGGGAATGGAGAAAGACAAATGGTGTCCAAGGTGGCATGCCAAGCAGTGCTCGGCCAGCTCATGATCCTATACCTAGTCCTACTGTATCAGCATCACGCAAGAAACAGAAAACACCCCAGTCAGTCGTTTCATTGTCAATGGGTGCCCCTCCTCCTGCGCTACATCCATCAATGCAACCATCCACATCAGCACTGAGAAGGGGTCCTCCCTCGGCATCTAAGAACAAGAAACTGAAATCAGTAAGTTGTATGATCTTTTATCGTCAATAATATGCATGCAGTTCTTTGGCAGTTAACATGTAATTCTCTGGTTGTCATTACTGTTGTCCTTTTATTGATTCTTCAATGCAGTCCATGCCTGGTTTGACAGTAAGGACCCCAGTTGCTAACCGCGGTTCTTCAGGTCCCTTTGTAGCCAATGAGCCTGCTGAGGGTACAAGTTATGATCTATTAATTGGCAGAAAAGTTTGGACTCGTTGGCCTGAAGATAACCATTTCTATGAGGCTGTTATTACTGATTACAATGCAGCTGAGGTACATATTACTGTTGTCTCTGTAATATTTGAGATTATAGGGCTTATAATACTATGATCCTTTCCATGTCTTGACAGGGAAGACATGCTTTGGTTTATGATATGAATACAGCTGACGAAACATGGGAATGGGTGAATCTCAAAGAGGTACTATTGGTTATGTAGTGTATGGTTAATTCTACATTTAGTTTTTTGGATGCAAATTTATAATTCTAAACATTGTTAAACATGTTAAATCACTGCTGGTTGAAGAATTTGTGGTTGAAGAGCTTCAGCTAAGTTGACTTCTTGTATTTTGCTTGCAACTCTAAATTTTGTTTTTTTGTTAATTAGAAATATTTATTATGTATTTTGAATTGTACGTCATGCTTATGTGACAATAGTAGTAAATTGCCGTGATTGGGATGAGTTTTTCTCTTTTTATTTTTTTTATAATTTTGAGTGTATCTATTTGATCCAGGCCATTATTCGGTCAAGTATTTCTTCATTAACCCTAATCCAGGCTTCATTAGTGTGACCATTACTTTGAGAACAGAGTTGTTAATATAAATTTGTTCCTGAAAGTATACGTCGATTAATGGCAGATATCACCAGATGATATAAGGTGGGAGGGTGAAGAGGCAGGCCTTGTTCATAGAGGTGGCCGGCCAGGTCTAGGCCGTGGGAATAAGAAGTCCGTGACGCGAGGTGGAGCTGCTGCTGGAGCAGGGAGAGGCAGAGGAACCATTAAGGGTCAATCCAAGAAGGAACTCCCTCTCACACAAAATGGTGTCGGGAAAAAGGCAGTCGGGGCTATTGAGATCCTTCACACCGAGACTTTAATCAAGGAGGTAAATCCGAACCTAGAACATTTTGGCATATTGCAAATGAGGTGGCTTCTCCCTGACGATGGTAGCTTTGAACAGGTCGAAAAAGTTTTTGGGGCAAACCAACCTGATCCTGTAGAAATTGAGAAGGCAAAGAAAGTGCTGAAAGTAAGGACCGAGCATATTGTATTTATAATCGTACACTGTTGGCCTTTGTAAGGCATTATATCTTCTTTATAATGCAGGACCACGAGCAAGCACTTGTTGATGCAATTGCGAGGCTCGAAGATGCATCTGATGGTGAAAGTGGTAATAGCTAACTGCACATAACCATGTTTATACTGTGTATTGCTTTCGGCAAGGATGTTGTATAATCTAACTGTAGTGTTGGGATGTTCAAATTTAACCTGCTGTGTACAATTTGTCCATTAAGGTACTAGAATGTTTCCCAATGTATCTCATGTTCTTTATGGGGAAGTCCTCCACACAGTTTAGTTTGGTTTTATCCTTTATATCTTGTTTCATGAACTCTGCAACTTTTTTTCATGAAAGCGTCTGTGAGATGAAATAGAAAACCAGTACAGAACACCAGAAGGCCTTATTGATGATACAGACAATGCAATTGGCTTTCTTTTTTGTCTTTTGGATTAAAAGCAGATGAAGGAGAACAGCCCTTTCCACACGGACAATCGATGGACCCGGATCGATGACGAAAACGAAAACAGCTGTATGCTGAGATGGTTGGTATAGGTAAGAGTAGTGGAAGGCAACAATTTAGCAAGAGAGGGTAGACAATGGATGTCATGACTAAACATGAAGAGGCCACAGCACATGATAGCTAGGATTGTTACCGATACTGATGTATGATGATTTTATGACTGGCCTGAGATTATGATGCACTCCATGGCTCATTTCATATTGAACAGTGGTTGTAGCCTTAGTTTCTTGTAGTTCTATTTCAATGGAAGTTGAAGATTGAATGTGTAAATTATGCTAATATCCTATTTTTATTTTAACCCCAACATTGTATGATGTTTGGAAAATGATTCTGATTTCTCTATCCTTTTCATCTGTCTCACTCTCTAAGATATCGTTTGTTTGGTGGAAAACTTAAAGCATTTTACATTGACAAATACAACTCCTATTCTCTCCCCTTCTTTATCTTTCCCTGTCTTCTCTATTTGGCCATTTGAGACCAACAAGGCAGGTGAAAATCAGAAGCTCAAAAAAAATAGATAATTTACATAATAATACAGCCACCACCATCACCTCCTTGTCTTCTTCCTCCCTCTTCCAGTCCCTCCACACCCCACCTCAGCATCCACACTATCTCTTCCCCTCTTTCCCCTTTCACCACTCGACACCAGTGCGTTCTTCGTCTGCCTCTTCGGCGGCCGCCCGATTCTCTTCTTCTTCCCGACCACTTCTCTTATACCTCTTCCCCTAGAACTCCTTGTCACTGTTTCTCTTACCTTATCTCTGTCCCTCCCTCTTGTCTTCCTATCTCCCTTCCCTTTACTGCCTTTGCTCTCTTCTTCTTCTTCTGAGGAATCATAGTCATTTTGTGTAGGTTTATTTGGTGAATTCTTTTTCATTCGTTTCAAGAAACTTGCGGCTCCTTGTCTCTTCCTTTGGTTATCAACTTTCTTCTCCACCTTCACATCGAAATTGTCATGTGAACTTAGTTCGTTACCACCATATTGATGCTGCATCTCCCCATTACTCTTGCTGTCTGTTCTCGAGCTTCTCCGACCGGGTACCAATACCAACCTCTCTTTAGACCTCTTCTTCATACCCTTTTCCTTGATCTCTACAGGTGCAGCTTCAATCTTCTCTTCCTTCACCATTGGCCTTTCTTCAACCACCATCTCCTTTTTATCCACCTTTTTACTTGCATTCTCAGGTTGTGCTCTAACATTACCTTTTGCTGCACATACAACCATTTCAGGTTTCGAAACTAGGGCTGTTTTCAGCTCAGGTTCCACTTTCACGACCTCCTTGCTGGTTTCAAGTTTCGGGAACATCTCTGCCTTTTGCTTCAACACCAGAGATCGGAGCTCAACAGCAGCAAGATGCTCCGGTGAGTTCTTTCTAAAGAAAACGATCGAATTACTCAACAGAAGGAGAAGATCTCTGAAGAACTTTCTGACGGCATTGGAGTATGCTCCTTTGTCAAGCCTTAGTTGAACAGTTTGGAGATCAATGTGCTGACGGACCAAGTTTTTGTACCTTTCAGATTCCTTCAAAGAACAACATTACAGTCATTGATCACTAACAAATAAATTATAAAAAAAAAACTTACGAGACCAATCTAATTATTTTTACAATTTTTTCTTATTTATTAATAATTATTATTATTAAAGACCATAAAAATAAATAATTAAGAATAATAATTTTTTCGATTGAATTAAAAATATAAACTGAATTTAATCCAATCAAGTTTAAACTTAAAATTATAACCTAAAATAACATCAAATCGACTCCAACCTGAATATGCCAACCTACAACCCATCAAATATTTATTCTTAATAACGGCATATATCATGTGCATAACATACCAAAATTCTTAAACAAGGTCGACTCGCCACATAGGACAAGACCTTAGGCCTAATGGTTGGGCAAGCTTTTATTTCATTTGTTCAGCACCATGGTCTTTGGTTTCTAGTCTCCAACTTTAAGGAATTGACCATCCAAGACCTCGAAACACGTGACGTCAAGACAAAAGGCTCCTGTCGTTGGGCCGACCCGATGCCAATTACATTCTTAACCCTCATTGACCAAGATGGCAACCAATTTAGGCTTGGCAATTTCGTCTAAAGTCAATATCGAATTTTAAAATTAAGTCCTTAAATTGAATTACGAGTCCATAATCTATAAAGGGTAGGCCTAATAATAGATTTTCTATTGAACTAAAGTTTCAATTTTAGTTAACAGAAATTAAGATTTGTCCCGTATAAAATTTAATTAAAAACACTAGGGAGTACCTGACTCCAAAGCCGACGTTCAAACGCTGAGCTGAGCCGATTAGAGCGGATGATCTCCAGGATCTTAATCAACGGCTCAGATTTGACGGCGGAAACCCGCTTCGTGGCGGGAGACACCTCATCACCGCTACTACTCCCAACCACTGCGCTGCTGCCGCCGCCGCCGCCAGCCCTACGACCGCGTTTCTTCTTCTTCAACGACAAGGTAGCTGAGCTTTGCACGTCACTGTTTTTATCCTTCTCTTCCCGCTTAGACTCTCCCACAGACTCGCCCAATTCGTTCGAGTCGCCAACTCCACCGGCCTGACTGGCCCTCGTTGCTCCGTTATCATTCGAACACCCCGGTTCGGACGGGGGGCGCGTAGGGTCTGATTCGGGTTCCGGTTTTATAACCGCCTCCGATGTTACGATGTCGTTTGCTTCGTTATTTGTTGTCGTTTCAACCTTTTGTTGTTGACTCGTCGAGTTCGATTCATTAAACGACCGGTCGTCTCGGTCGTCGCCGGCGTCGATCGTCGTCGTCGGAGTGTCAATTTTCTCCGCCTTCAGATCTCTGCCCCCCTTCACGCTCCCCTCCCTTTCCTCTTTCAACCTCTTCACTTTCAATTCTAGCGACCTGTAAACAGACAAACCGTTAATAAAAGCTTTCAAAAACCTCACTCTCTCAGATCTCACGAAAACCAGAAAAGCCAATCGGATTTCGAGTTTCTACACGATCGAGTCGTCACGTTGTTGAACCTCCCGACGGAGCTCCTCTACGCGAATCCGCCGGAGATCGTCGACCAAGCGGTTAGCAGCATCATCCACGTTGTTGTACCGTCGCTGGAGGTCGTTGAACTTATCCATACAGTTCTCCGAAGTGAGACCGCCGAGACTCGGCGTCCTGTCCTTCACCTCCACCGCCACGGAGTCCCAGCTCTCGGTTCCGTGGCGGTTCACAGCGCAAGCAAGCAACAGCTCCTCCAAGGCGCCCCACTGTCGCTCCCCGGAAACTCCCTGCGCCGCCTTATCGTCGTCATCAATATTATGTTCTCTTCTCGCCATGAAAGCACCTTCACTCCCTCTCTAACACTTTATTCTTCATCATCGTGGTCATCCTCATTACATTCTTCATCTGTTCCTTCAGAATGTCCAATTCTTGTTATTTTCAAATTAGGGTTTTTGCTCAAATTTTACGTTCCAAAATTTACGGAATATTTTGATGTTTCCCTTTCGATTTTAGACTTTTGATTTTGATTTGATCGCAGGGAGCACCGATTTTGGGTCGTGTTCTTGCGTTTTTATAAATAACTTTTGGTACGAGTTTCGATTAAATTACAGATTTGCCCATACTTTTCATTTATAAGATGGGCTAAATCATTCGGAATAATATTGTCATTTAGCATCGAGTTATGAGGATTTGGGCCCAAATTTTGCATCGGACTCGAGATTATGAGCTTCGTCGGTTTTAAAAATTGAACTGGACAGCTTGGTTCAACCGGAAAAAATTTAAACCATCCAGTTTTTATATATAGGTAAAATCGAATCGAATTATTGACCGATTCAAACTTTTTTTGGTCAGACTAAATGGTTAAGTCCGGTTTTTAAAACTTTAGTTTAAAATTGAAATTAAATTAATTAAATATTTTTTAAATTTTAAAAATTAAATAAATTTATTAAAAATTGCAAACTTTAAATTTCACAAAGAGTCAAAATTTAATCCATTCAAATTAAATTTATTAATTATTGACGAACTGAGTTTACGATTCCTAAATGTATTAAATTAGATTTGATTCATTTATTTAAATCAATGTTTTAAAAATTGTATTCGAAATTAGTTTTAATCATAGGCTTAAATTAATATTTCAAAAACTATACCACAAGTTAAATAGTAAAATAAAATGTTTAAGGTTTAAAAGATTCAATCGGTATTAAGCTGTCTTAAAATCAGTTAGAAATTAAATAAAATTAAAAAAAATTAAAAAATAATTGAAGAAAATTATTTTAAAGCTTAATTGAAAAGAAGATTTTGTTAAATGAAAATTAACCGAATTATTTTTAATTATAAAAATTTATTAATTTATAAAAATTAGTTGATTAATTAATAAATTAATCAATTTTAAATAAAAAAGATTATTAAACTAAATCTAACAAAAAGTTAAAAATCAAATAAAAAAGTTAATCAATTCAAAATTTTCACTATTAAACTTATCGAACTAGTTCGATCTATTGATTTGAATAGACAGACAACTCAAAATTTGATTAAATTTAAGATAAAATTTATCCTTAATTATTAGAACATTATTATTTCATAATTTATATTAATCAATATTTTAATATATTAAATTTTATAAATATTTATTACATTATCACCTAATTTACCAATTTTTATATACATTCAGAAAATTGAAAATTAGTAATTATAAATTATAAAAAAATTATTAAATACAAGTGTTAACCAAACTGAACTAGAGAAAAAGAATTGACGTGAGAGAGCGGGAAAGGCAATTACCAATTTGATTTGGACTCGAATGGGTAATATAAAAACCCTAAAACCCATTGTCCTCAAATTCCCTACCTTTTCCCTCCATTGACCGACCTGTTGGCTTTTCACTTTCTGGCAGTGTCGCTTGCTTCGCTTCTTGAACCATAAAGATTACACCTTTGCTCAAGTTTCCCATCTTCTGCTTCTGGGTTTTTGGGGATTATGGGGAAGGTTCCCAGAAAGAGACCAACCAACAATGGCGCGACCTCAGGTGAAATGGAGGGTGAAACCGTGGTGGGAAGGTTTACTAGGGGCCAAGATCAAACGGAACGGGATCGGAGGCTCATTAGGTCCGAGTACCTTGTGCTGCATAATAAGATCAATGGTACTGTTTTGGCGTTTCTTCGTTTTCTTGAATTCGGGGTGTTTTCTTTTTCTTTTTCTTTTTGGCTAATTTTTGTTTTGTTTTGTTTGTCTTCCAGAGAAAAGAGAGGATTTGATGAATGTTGACTCTGAAAGGTTCAAGTCTATAATTAAGGAAGTGGAGGATTTGCATGAGAAAGGTATATGCGCTCTTTCGTTAGTTATGTTTTCTTCACTGCAATTTATGCAGAATTCGTTTTTGCCTTTTGTTAAGAAACTGAAATTCTAGAAGAAAAGTAGACAAATTTGCTTAATGATAAGCTGAATGTGGAATCTGGATGGTGAAGGATGATTTGGGGAAAGTTAGAGAATGGTTGTTTGTTAAAATTTAGCTTTAGAGTAAGCAGACACTACATTTGCATTATACAATCACCTTGAAATTCTTATCTTGTTGTTTCCCAACATTGGGATTTCAGTACAGAAACCGAGGGAACAAGTTGCAGACGCAGAGACACTACTGGACTTGGCTAGTGCTTTGGCATCATCAGTAAGATCACAACCCGGTGAAGGTGTATCAGTGGCAGATTTTGTTGGGAGTTTGCTCACTGGTTTTGGGGAGTCACCTCTTGGTCAAGAAGGTGAAGAAGGTCCCCAAGTCTCAATCAAGTGGGCAGATATTGGTCTTGCTGTTTCTTCTATCTTTATGAGTTGCAATGGCTTCAACACAATGTGAGCTTTTTGACGAGTAAACTTTTAACCATGGCTGTGACTCTATTTTTGGCTACCTAGTTTGTTTCTCTTTGTTGGTTAATATTCTCTTTGTGTTGTTTCGTTCAGGGTTGGACCAATGAGTACAGAATTGAAACATAGGAAGGCTGTAGTCCGTAGTAAACGGGAAAAGCCAACTAATATTGCTCATCCTGAAAAGGTGGTGTTCCATTTTGGCTGATCTTTGATGTCCATTATTATAAGAACTTCTTATGGTGATGAGAATATAGGCAAGATATGCTGCTTAGGTGACCAGTATACAGGGACTATTTGGAACAAAGATAAAATTTATAATCCATACTGCTTTTTTAATCAAGACAATTGCATTTTGTCAAGTTCTCATACTAGGTTTAACCAATCTTATATGAGCATGCATGTGATAGTATGTTGCATCTATTGCGGGAATTTGTAAAGTAGCTAAGGACTAGGGGTCCTATAGATTAGTAGGATAGGGTTCAAAGCTTGGTCAAATCAAATGTATCTGCAAAATTGGGATTCTTTTACTCCTTTTCTTTGTTAAATTAAAGAATGAGTTCATGTGGTATATGCAAAGTTTAGCAAATTTCTGATTAGTTCTGAAACATAGCAAAAGATTAATTTCAATTTACTTCACCTTGTTTCTCCATCATTGAGTACTAACTATTTTGGGGTTCACATCTACCAGGTTGATGACACAGGGCCGCCTGTGGACAAAGACACAACTAAAAATATGCTGAAGATGTTTCAGATCTTAAGCCAGAAGAGATGTGTCAAACTTGAAAATTTGATCTTGAATAGGAAATCTTTTGCACAGACTGTGGAGAATTTGTTTGCGCTGTCTTTTTTGGCCAGAGATGGGCGAGTTCAGATTAAAGTAGATGAAAACGGATCTCATCTTGTTTGTAAGATATTCTAATAGTCATTTTTGGGAATTTTCATCACCGTCTTGCTTGTTATATGTTCTTTTAGGTTTGTCTCTAGTTAACATTTTCTATTATGCAGCACCTAAGAATGCGCCTGAGAAAGGGGAAGCTAGATATACACACTTCATTTTCAGGTTTGATTACAAGGATTGGGAGGTAAGGAAATAGACTTCTCAAGTGTTTCAATGTTCTATCACGTATTGCTACCTTATGAGTTCAACTTAGTAGTTTTTATTTTAAAATGACATTCCCTCCTTGCCTTCGTGATATTTAGTTCGCACTTTATTTGTAGTTAATGAAGGGTTTAGTTTGTGATGGCGAGGAGCTGATGCCCCACAGGCAGAGTTCAGATGCATGTAGTCAGGAGGAACCAGCAGCTAATGGAAACCAAGAAAATCGGGCTACTACACCAATCAGAAAGCTATCTCGAAACCGTGGCCTGATTGTGAATGAAGAATCAGTTGTACAAGACTCTCCTGAAGTTGATGATTCTTCTGATGAAGGTCCTCGTCTCCGCAAGTGCAAGCGCAAGATCACATGATCAAGAGCTTGCATGATAAGCTGATGACATTCGAGGAAGCATGCAACATCTATACTACTAGGTTCCTTTTTATGTATATTTGTAGTAGTGGAATCCTGTGATGAGCATAGTGTTCATCTCTTTTTGTTCTTAGTGAAATTTAACTTAAGCACCTTACACTTGTTAATTCTGCAGTCTGCCAGTTGTATAGTCCAAGTATTCAAGACTACAATGCTACTGTAAATTCAATGATCACTAAAACTTCTGTATATCTGTGCATGTTTGTTGTTCATACAGACCTTTTACCATATTAATGTCCTCCCAAGTGCAGGACTAACTACATGGAAAGTTTAAACCTTTATAGTTTGTGGTCAGGTTTCGACCAAGTAAAGCAATGGTAAACCCATTAAAGGTCAATTTTCATATGCAGAAATGTTTTTGATATGCATCTACCATAAAGTATCTGTTCCTACAAGATGAATCCTCATGAATATAAAAGACAATTAAGCCGGATTAGTCACTTGCGGAAGAAATGGTGCACTATCCAAGTTTGAGTCTGTTGACACGCCTGCAAGTATCTAGTGCTTGTCTTTTGGAATGTCAAGATCTTTAAAGATTGGACTATCAACACCTACCCCCATTGCATTAAGACCATTGTCAACATATATAACAGCACCGGTAATTGCCGAAGCCAAAGGTGACGCTAAGAATGCAGCAGTGTTACCGACCTCATCTGTTAGCATCAATTTCCTCTCTTAGTAAACATCAGAAATTTGCAAAAGCATGGAATCATATAACTAAGGCAGGAGCAGTCTGTTGAATGATTGAAATCACCTGAAGATAGTTCTTTCTGAAGAGGTGCATTTTGCAGTGAATAGTCAATCATCATATCAATAAATCCAATTGCTTTTGCAGCGCGACTTCTCAGCGGACCTGCACAACAAGAAAGGAGCTTGCAGCAATGACATGCATAAACATTGAGATGCAAAAATTTGTAGTAATCTTAATAAGAACCCCAGCAACTTAAACTGCTATAATTCCTTGTATAAAGAAAACTAGTGTGCACTGATATGTGGGACTCCAGCATATTGCTTTCATTTTGAATCACAAGCCTTGTACTGGTCTAAATTCAAGAAAACCATATGCAACTTCAGTCCATGGTTTACTAGGTACCGATATATAGGCAGTTTAAGAAAGAAAACTCGTCAAGAAACCGAATCATCAAAATCATAGAAGGAAGCGTTTTCACATGTTATGCAAGAAGGGGCTCCTAAAACACAGGGTAATTTAACGCATGGGCTTTGGCCCATAAGAGCATTTTTGCAACAAGCTCTAATTCAAGGATCAAGAGCTTCGGTCAGTATATTGTCAACTGAATGCTGTTGAAAGATGAGAAATTAATCCACAAAGTACCAGCGGATATTGTGTTGACTCTGATTTTGTATTTCCTTCCCGCTTCAAAAGCAAGCACCTGGAAACAAAATGGAAAACACAAAGGAGATTAACAAAGTCAATGTGCATACATTGTTCTTGACAATCAATGCCAGAAGTCAAGACTCACTCGTGTGTCACTCTCAAGTGCAGCTTTGGCAGAACTCATACCACCGCCGTACCTGCGTACGAAAAAGAAAAACAAGAATTTTCACCAATGAACAGTTACTGTTAGGTGACGCGGAGAAGACAAAAGATGTGAGAAACGAACCCTGGTATTATCCTCTCAGAAGCAATGTAAGTTAGGGAAATTGAAGAACCACCTGCATCAGTATCAGTCTTAGTCAGATTTCCATGCATAAGACTGGTTGGAAGTGCTGAGAAATTCAGCAGAGATAAGTCGTACCTGGATTCATTATCGGAATAAAATGTTTGAGCAAAGAAACATAGGAGTAACTTGAAGCAGATATGGCAGCGAGATATCCTTTTCTTGATGTCTCCAGAAGAGGTTTACTCACCTATAAAAGAGATTATTCTTCATCAATTACGAGCAACCATAGCACACCAGGTTAAGGGGTTTCATATTCACTAATTTCACACCTCTGGCCCATTGGCAAGTGAGTGCACAAGGATGTCAATGCTTCCAAAATCCTCTTTGACAGATTCAGCTACCTCCTACAAGACATAAGAAAGTCAGTAAGCAAATAGGTATGCCACCTGGTTTATATGTTGGAGTGCATCGTAAGGTAAAATAAAGTTTTGAGTCTATACCTGAACTGTCCACTTACTTGAACCAGCATAACGTTTATTCGTTTTTACCTAACAAATAAACAACAAAACATTTTATTTGAGCTCAAACCGAAGATGTATAGAATACAAGAATGAATATTTTTATCTATTACATCTTCAGGTACATCCTCTGGGTTGTCAAATACAGCATCAAGTGGGTACACTTTGGCAATCTCCATCAAAGAACCATCTGGTAATCTGAAGTATGAAAGTTGATGTTAATTAGATGCAATGAACACACTATAGAAATATGGACAAAAGAATCACTATCTTACACTCGTGATTCGTCAAACTTTCCCCGTCGCAGGCTAGACTCAAAGATGTTTAAAGCCTACAAAAGGAAGCTTTCAGTCATCAACAGGGATTTCCATGTCACTGCATAATTCTCAGAGGATGAAAAGATTAAAATTGCAAGAAACAGTAAGGATGATATTCTTACAGGCACCCATGTTCCAACCAGAATTTCAGCACCTGCAGCAGCAAGAGATTTTGCTATTGCCCAGCCATACCCATTATCATCAGCCACACCAGCAATAAATGCCCTTTTACCTATATTATCCATCAAGTTTTATTAAAACAGATGCCGCAAAGGAAAGAGATGGTAGGGGAAAGCAAGGTAATACTAGTTTTACCATACAATGAAATTTCAATATGCGAACTCTACTCTGGTCAACCTAGCAATATGAGAATAAGTGGAAAACAGCATTAAGTGGAAAGTGGAAAGTACCTGTCAAATCAATGGGCAACCCAGAGACTAGCTTAGTCTCATTAGATTCTGCCATTGCCTTTGTTGCAACATTATAAGATTTAAACCCAGGTGACATAAAATTCCTCTGGAAAGGTAGTGCAGATGACAGATGAGAAACATTTCCAAGCCTAACCCATGACACCTTTTTGGGTTTAACACCAAGAATAGCAGCACCTGCTTTCACAACCGTGCATGAAGAGGATATGCAGGGCCTTGTTTTTGTCATTTGCAAGCCAGAACAAGCAACAGTCGCCATTTTGACTAATTTTAATCTTCTAGATGAAGACAGATACCTGCAACATATATTACATTTACTCTCTACACCATATATATTACATAAGTTCTCCATATTGCGCAAAATCATATGAATGTTAATTTCGCCAAAGACTAATCACCCATGAACACAGCTCACTGCATTGCAGAATTCAGTGCCGACTGTACTGAAAAAAAAAGACTCTATAACCAATAGTTTCGCATAGGATGGCATGATCCTAATTTTTAGCTAGTAGAAAAAATCGAAGCTTTGTTGAAAAACTCCAAACTTGATACCCCCTATCTACTTCTCCTCCAAATCAGATACCTCAAAGCACAAAATAATTCAAAAACGCGACAATAAGAGAATAGATGAGCTGTAGTTTAATGTTAACAACAGCACAAAACAGAGAAAACAAAGATGTTCAACTCCGCTTAAACCATAAAAGTACCAACTACCGAGCAACCAGATAAGAAGCTTCAATTTTAAAAGCTAACATGGTTAACATCCAAAAAACAGTGTATACCAATTAAGCTAAAAGTACCAACGAAAAACTAAGGAAGTACAAGAATCTATAAAACACTCATTTACATTTCAATCATCAACAAAGAAAAAAGGTAAATCTCAAAAGCATTTAGAAACCAGCAAATCATAAGCACCAATCAACTAAAAACGGACATCGCGATACAAATCCAGCTCACATCCACATAGTACTTAAACAAAACAAGAAACAGAACGGGGAAATGAAATAAAGAAGCAAGCTTTATGCATAACCAGGAGAGAATGACAAGAAAAACTGTTACCTTTGCAGAACAGAGCGAGCCAATGTTGTGTAGGAAAGGCAGAGAGAATAAGAAATGGGCTTCCAAGGAACGGGTTTTTAAGGTCGAGTCTCACAAAGTCCTTGGTTGGTTTCGATGAGATCGAGGACTTTCACTCTTTTGGCAGATTTTATACTAACATAAAACTACAAAAGTTACGGCCTTTGTAAGTATCGAAATTCGAAACCAAAATAAAAGCAGTCTAATAACAGTTTGCTCGCAGGTACTTGGCAGGCTCACTCACCTAGCATTTCTTCAAGCAGTTGGGAGACAGAGGGAGAGAAACACAGATTGGAACGGAAACAAAGTGGTAGGTGGGCTTGGTGGAATTCTGGTGAGAAATTAGTGTGATTCTTGGGCTTGGATGTTATGTTCAACACCCTTTCTCATCACTTGATGGACTACCACATCTTTATGACCACAATCACAAGTTGAACCGTTCACTTTGAATCTGCTGTCTCAAGAAGCCTATCTGCTTGTTCTTGTTTTGGTACCTGAAGATCCACCAGAACCAAGAGACTTTATTCAAAATTGGAAGCCCAATTTGAGTCTATTGTTCATTTTCTTCTTGTTATTGTGCTTTTGATATAACTCTTTATGATTTTCAATTTTTCTAAAAATTCTTTTTACAAGAATTTTATTAAATTAACATTAATAAAATACAAGGGATATAAATAATATATCTATAATAATCAAACATTGATAATAGATGTCCTAATCAATTCAAATCAATAAATTATCTTGGGTCTAATTAATTTGTAACACGTTTAAGAGTCAAGATAGGTCCTTATATCGATAATATTTTTTTAATTCATATTATCTTTGTATATTCTACTATTATTTTAAATAAAAGTTTAAGAAAATGAATTTTCAAAAAAAATAAAATCTATTATAATTTAAATATTATAAATTTCTTTTAAAATAAATTAAACTATAGCAAAATGTGTCTTTTATCTTATAAATTATGCCTAATAACATGGTTCTCTTATTTGACTTAAATCTTCATCAACTAGTTAAGTCACATTATTGCTTTACTTAAATCATATTAATCATCAAATATTTTTCCTAAAACAAGTTATTTTATCACTTAATTCAAATCATTTGGATCGTTTAATATTGGGATAATCAATCCTAAGTGCCTAACTTTTGTAGATTTTTTTAATTTAGTGCTCGAGCTTTTAAAATTTTCAATTAAATAACTAATCTTTTAAAACCTTATCAGTTCAATTAAAAATATTAATCATGTTAATAATTTGCTAATTTAACTATCAAAGTCTTTATTATCTATGACATGTAGGTATATATATGAAAAAATGGTGACCATAATAGCTTAGTTAGCCATTATTTTTATACGTGGACACTTGTAAATCATGGACAAAAAAATTATATTAGTTAAATTAACAAATTATTAACGAAACTAACATTTTGAATTGAATTGTTAAGGTTTTAAAAAGTTGGATACTTAATTTTATTTTAAAATTTTTGACACTGGATTGAAACAATCTAAAAAAATAGATACTTTAGGATTGATTATCCCTTAAATATTTCACCTAAATTAGTGGATTATCCATTTGAGCGTCTATCCAATACACAATGAAGGCATGGCAATTGTGATTTATGAACAATACACAACTTTTCTTTTCAATTTGTATAAGAGTAGGAAAATTGTTTGATAAATTATGGGAGGCTAATCTAAATTGATTGATTGGTGCTTTTCAATATCAAAAAGATCATGTTTGGTTGGAGGGAAACAACATGTGTGGAGGTGAAAAATTAAGGGTCACACAATGATTTATGAAACTATTTGGAAGTCTACCTTATTAGATTTTGTGGGCCAAATTATTTTAATGAATAGTATATATTTGTTAATATGATTATATAAATATATATTGCAATGAAAGTTGTTCAATGGTTTATTCGAATTATATAATTAATTGGTTATTACGTAATTTTGAAGAATTTAACGAGGTGTAATGGGTAGGGTCGAGTTTATTCTTGCTCCAATTTTAATTGAGTTCAAATCTGATTTAGAATCAGAATACTCAAGTATGCATTCTATAAAACTAAAGTTAACTCGACAACAAATTGAATTCAAATATTTTTATCATGTCTACAAATATTATCTAGTCAAATTTAACTTATCTTATTGTCACAAATGAGCAATTTTACCAGTTGCTTCAAGGGTCGCCTCATAAAGATTATTTAGTGTATACTTCAAAAATAATCATTCTAAATTATATAGTTATAAAAAGATAATTTATGGAATATTTAAACTTTAATAAACCATGAAACTTAAGTATAACTTTTCTCAGCCAAAAAATAATATTTTTTAAAATATTTTATAATTTTATATTAAGATATTCATTGAACCAAAATGAAAAAAGAAAAGAAAAGGGTCAATTAAGTATGAAGATTATGTAGCACCGACCATATCCTAAATGTCAAAAAAATAAAATTTCGAAAATGACTATAATCTTTTTGACAAAACAAAAACAAACAAAAGCATGATAAAAACGAGGTTATGAGCACTTTCACTCTTGTGAAAGGTGGCCGACAAAAGCTCACAACGTTAGAAAATAATAAAAAATAAAACAAAACAAACCAATAATTCTTGTAAATATTGTTCCTTAAAAAATGGATAATAGTTCTTGTAAATATTGTTTTAAAATATACATATACTTTAAAAAAATGGAATGTAACCAATAAACGAGATAATAAATTATAAAGGGTCAATTTTTAAAATTTGACGTGTGTTCAATTTATAAAATAAAATTATTTAATTTAATTTAATTTTTATCATTATTTTATTACTGCAATTAGTTGACTGGAGAAGGATAACACATTTTTTCTTTGCTAGTTTCGGATCATTAGGGTTCATATCTGGATGAGTAGTCTTAGGATCTGTTTGGTTGGGCTTATACTAGTAAGGCTTTTGATAGTAGAGTTTTTTCTTATAGATATTTTATGAGAATAACTTTTATAAGTACCCACTTGACTGTTTGATTGTCATTTAAAAAAGAACATTTTTTGAAAGAGTTTCATACAGTTGACTGTTTGGGAATATAAAAATAAAAAACACTTTTAATTTTAATTATATTTTATTTTGTAATAAAATTATTTATGCATATAATATGTTAAACAATATGCAAAGCACAATATATTAATTATCATACAATTTTAAACCATATGAAACATAAATGAAAATATATCTAACCAAATATTTTATATAAATTATAACAATATAAAATTAATATAAAAAATAAATATAAAAATATATAAAAAAGCCAAATAATTGTGCAAGAGATTAGAGAAGATAAATTTGTGAGTATTGTGAGAATTATGTGTAGAACACAAGAACAAAAAGGAACTAAAAAATAGGATTATTAATTGATCTGAAAAATCTACTCCAAAAAAACCATTTGAGATGCCTTTTTTATAAGCTCTAAATTTGATTTTATTAAAAAATTATATTTTAACCGCCAAAAAATTCATATTTATTAAATAAAGGGGCGCTTGATTGGGGGAGGGTAATGAGAATAAGAATAGGAATATGAATGAATATAGTAAGGAATGAGAATGGATATAATCATTATAATTATAATGGTTGGTTAAGATAAAGGAATGATTACCATTACCATTGATAGTGGTTGGTTTGTAAAAAAATGTAATTAATTAATTACAAAATGAATTATATTTTAATTAATTACAATATTTTAATTAATGAATGAATTATTTTTTAATTAATTATATTGTAATTAATTAATTAATTATAATATTTTAATTAATGAATAGTTATATTTTAATTAATAATAATATTTTAATCAAATATAATGTAATTAATTAAATAATAATATTTTAATTAATCAATAGTTATGTTTTAATTAAATATAATGTAATTAATTAAATAATAATATTTTAATTAATTATATTGTAATTAATTAATTAATTACAATATTTTAATTAATTAATATTGTAATTAATGAATAGTTATATTTTAATTAGTTATATTTAATTAATAATAATATTTTAATTAAATATAATGTAATTAATTAAATAATAATAATAATATTTTAATTAATTACATTGTAATTAATTAATATTTTAATTAATGAATAGTTATATTTTAATTAGTTATATTTTAATTAATGTAATTAAAGAAATAAAAATAATATTTTAATTAATTATATTGTAAATTAATTAATTAGTTACAATATTTTAATTAATTAATAATTATATTTTAATTGATTAATTAATTACAATAGTTTAATTAATTATAGTCTTATTAATTATTTAATTGATTTCTCCATTCCTCTATTTCATTCCTCTTTCTTATTCCTCTAGATTACGAGGGGAATGAAGGATTGCTCAAAACCAAGGAATGAAACTCTTAGGTCTTCAATGATAGGTTCATATTAAACATCAATTTTCATTCCATATTCATACCTCTTTTTTTATACCTCTCAAACAAGCACACCCTTTAACTTTTCAATATGTTAAACGACGAGTGATAAGTTAATTACCCACCAGGATCCAAATATTAATTGCCAGGCCTAGGTATCGGTTGGTCGGGGTGAGCCAACAAAGTATAGACGACAACGCGCACTTGGCAACATAATTTAGAAGTGACAAGTCGCTTTTTAGCGTCGAGGTCCATCAATCTGATTGACGGACACGTACCTTTTTTCCTAGTCTTATTGATTTGCCAGTGGCATATGATTGCATTCAATAATTTTAGGGTGGTTTATTTTTATTTTTTATTTTTAAAATAAAATTATAATATATTTAATTGTTATTATTAATATAGTTATATTTTTATTGTTAATGATAATTACAGATAAAATTTATAGATAAATTATTTTTAATTAATTAAATTTATTTTAATATCTTATATAATATTTCTGAATAAATTAGCAATAAAAATTATTTTATTTATTAAACTAAAAATTTTATAAATTAAATTAAATTATAGTTATAGTTATATTTATATTATTAAATCAAAATTTATTTTAAATGTATATATTGTGAAGATATTTTTAATTTAATTATATTTTTAATTTAATAAAATTAATTATTAGTTAATTAAATATATAATATTAAATTAAAATATTCATAATTCTTATTAACAATTAATATATTAAATAATAAAATAATATATATTGAGTCCATAGTAAGTTAATTTATAAAAGTAAAAACAAAAATTTTCGTGAAAACTGAAAAAACTAAAACTAAAACAGAAAAATCAAATAAAAATATTTTTTATTAAATTTAAAAATAAAAAACTAAAAATATAAATAAAACCAATAAGACCTTCATTATTCAATTCTTCTCACTCAAGACCTACCGTAATTTTCTTAAGTGGGGAGAATGACATTTTTTCGTATTAAATAGATAGTTTATCACATTGAATTGCCTATTTCATAATATTTAATTATCATTTTTAAATTATTATATATTTTAAATTATTTAATTATTAAATAAATTTTATTTATATTATATTAAAATTTTAGTTATTTATACTTTTAATATTATGAAATTTTAATTTAGAGCAATATATAACAAAATACTATGAGATCTATGTTGGACAATTTTGCCATTTCTCATAAAGGTAAACAACTATTAATGGCATTTTTGGTTTTCTTAATAACATATCGATTAAGTTACGTAATTTGATCTAGATAAAAATAATAAAGTGACCCAATAAATGATCTAAATCAATGGGTCGAAGTCCATGTGAAAAAGGAATCCTAATCAATGTAGATCGGATCCATATCGATCTTGTGATGGGGAAGTCCGATATGGATATTATATATAAAGGTTAAGGTCTCCTGTAGTTGCTCATATATTAATCACAAATATAAGGATTTTCTGACCCGTTAAGAGAGCTTACGTTTTATGAAAACTGTAGAAAGACCTTACCCACATCCTGAAGAGCAGTTCCCGTGCAGACAGTAGTGGATTCGCGCTTGTTTCGGCTTTAGAAAGCTAGTTTGAAGTTATCAAAACCAAAATCATTTATTTTCTGCATTTCTTCGTTTCTTGCCCTTTCACGTTCGATCTAGGATACTTAACTAAGGTATCGTTATGTATTATGCGTGGTATCAAAGCGATGACGTGATCAAGTGGTTAAAAACGAAGATTTTTCGGTTTTCTCTCTATAAGGTTTTCGAAGATTTAACTTCTGTTTCTTGATTTTTTCTTGTTTTTATTGTATGAAAGTAGTATACATGTGTTTATCCTTAAGAAATGGGGTGAAAACGAGCCTGGGAGTGCGAAAAACTGACCCAAAACTCGCTGAAAATCACCATCTTCCGATGGGAACAATGGAGACTATCGGGCGTGTGTGACACATGCAGCCAACGACCCACAATACCAC
>JANVCL010000003.1:516448-547240 GCA_026546855.1 Erythroxylum incrassatum | reverse complement strand
AATTAATTAGATTTTATCTTAATTAATTTAATTTGTTGTAATTAATTAAAATATATTTAATTAATTATAATATCTTACTTAATTTAATTTATTGCAATGAACTAATTAATTAATTACATTTTAAATAAATAATTACTTTTAATTTTTTAATTAATTAATCATGTAATAAATTATATTTTAATTAAATAATTATATTTTAATTAATTAATTATATTTTATATTGATTAATTATATTTTATATTGATTAATTATTTTAATTAATTAATTAATTAGCTTTTATCTTAATTAATAAAGTTATTAATTAATTACATTTAATTAATAAAAATTAAAAAACCAAAAAATTTGAACAATGATTCCAAAAAAACAAGGTATACTTATGATACCTGTATAATGAAAGGAGTCCACCAAACCTTAGTTTTCAAAGTATACCCATAACTTTTATCCCATACCCCCTAAACAAGCATGCTCTAAATGTTTTTTATTTTACTGCCAAATATCTATTTAAAAAAAGACTTTTGTAGTAAAAAAACTGCTTATTAACTTTCCAAAAATCCATCCAAACAGTCACTTAATAAGAATGATATCCTCTTTTTTCTTAAAAGGAAGATGAACGAAGAAATTATATTTGTCAAAAAAAGTTTAAAATTTATGAGAAATTTTACATAATCTTTTAAAATATCAATATTTTCTTAATTTATCAATTATATCAGCAAAATAATATTTTAAGTTAAAAATTTCAACTTTTAAATATTTAAATAAAAATTTTAAAATATTAAACACTAAAATAATTATTACGATACAATTATTTATTGAAAGTGATGGTGCGAGATTAAGAAGTAATCTTCCAACATCGCACCAACCGTATTGCCCTTGAATTGACACACCAACCTACTTTCGTTTGAAAAAAGCAAGAGGCGTTCCCGAACTCACAGCCTCAGATTTTGCACTTATCAGAAATATACAATCCTCATCACTGAATGTGATCATTCAATGTAGCTGTGTTTTGGCTGTGATGATTCAATAGTCTAACCCTTGAAGTAGACATTCAGTGTAAGAATACCATGTCAAATTGAGTTACAACTTATCAAAATATTACTAGCCTTACTTATTGGGTTGAAATGAAGTGGAATCCAATAAAGCATAGACTTATTAGGTATAGAGCTTGTCAAAAGGCAAGCCAACTTATCATTTCTTGTTAGATTTGAGATATTATTAATAATTAAAAAATTAATAATCATTCAATTAATCAACAAAAAGCAATACTTGGATTGTCATATCCAAATGTATAATGACTTAAGCTGGTGTTCTTTGCAATTTTTATCCTTAATGACTTGGGATCTATTCATCAATTTATCCTAAATTTGAAAAAGTCTATGTTGTTGGATTTTGGTAAAAGTCTAATTTGGTCACCAACTTTGTTTGTTCATTTGTTAATTGTCCACTAAGCCAAGATTGTTATTATTTTATTTGAAGTAAATGATATATATATATTTGAAGTAAATGAAACATAACTTGCCCTCTACGAAGTGGTCGAGTCGGTGGATTAGAGGCATGAAGTCAAAAGGTTCTGTGTTAAATCCTCCTACCTACACTCTCTTGGTCGAACTCGTCGTACAAAACTTGTCTAGTACAAAGTACTTGATTGACGTAATTTGCAAGCTTTTGCGTCAATCCAAAAATTTATCTAGTGCGCATTTTTAAAAAACATAAGTTAGTAGATACTCATTGAAAAGTAAGATTAATTATAATATTTTCTGGGAGAATTGATTTTGATTTTATATTTTAAAAAATATCAATTATCTTCTTTATATTAACCATTATACATCTCTTTATGTTATGTTTGATTCTTTTTTCTTTCATTCATAATTTTATAATAATGTATTGGAATTTAATAATTTTATTACTGTAACGTGTTTAGTTAAAATAAATTAAAATTTTAACATAAAAGAATAAAGAGATGTAATATATAAGTGTCAAAATAAAAATTTTAATTATAAGAAGTTCTAGTATATTTAATCATAAAAAATTTCTCCAACGTAATCAAAATTTAAGTGAAAATTAACGATAATTATAAAATTGAATTAAGTATCTAATAATATTTAAGAATTCAAAATTACGATTAATTTTGGCTTATGAATCTCTTTAAATTATCAACATTTTGAACCTTCAAAAACTATATTTTAATCAAAATTTAAATGCTAATATGATGAATATATCATTAAATTCAACATTTAATGATAATTAAGAATTCAAAAATAAGATTAATTTTGGTTTATGAATTCATGCTTATGTTAATTACTTACTTTATCAAGATTTTGAACTTTATCCCACTTTTTTCCTCTAATTAAAGTGATAATCTTCAAAGGCGGGATCAAATTCTCTGTGCTTATAACCCTATACTAACCCTGTTTCATACGATCTTATCCCTATAAATATGTATAATTCAGAAAAATGTGCAGATGGGATAGTCTGGAGTTGATAGCTAAGTTGTGGGTCACTACCTAATCACCAACCAAAATTAGGAAATAATTTACACAGAAAAATTAAAACCGCAACAAGGAAGTCAAATCGATAGTGGGAGACAAATTGCTGCAAGAACACAGGGAAGGGAAGGGAAGTTAGAAAGTCAAGTTCTCAGTGGGATACACCTTATCTGTTGATAAGATGACTTGAAATGGATACTCCTGTTTGATTTGATAAGTCATGGTCAATTTCACTGTAACTAATATGGACGTGGACTTATCACCTTTTTTGTAAAAAAAAAGTTTTCTCGACTGATTTTAATAATAATAATAATAATAATATTATTATTATTATTATTAGTAGTATTAGTATTAGTATTATTACCTAAATTTTCAAGTCAAATTATTCTTTTTATATATTAATCAATCACAATCACTATTTTTGAATTCGTATTAAATAAAATATACGCTTGCACTTAATAATATATAAATTTAATATGTCGAATAAGTTATTCGGTGAGTTAAATAATTGAAAATTAAATGAAAAACTCAATCTAATTAAATGTTTATTATTTTTTAAACTATTAGCATGAGAAATAAGTATTGATTCAAAGTTGATAACTTGAGGTTGGAAGATACGTCAATAACTTCGGTTTAGTTAAACCACATCTTAAGGGTAATATTTTAAAAATTGAACCAGTTTAGTTAGTTTAATAGTGAAGATTTTGAACCGGTTAATTTTTTATTTGATTTAGTTAAATAATTTTTTGTTAAAAATTGGCAGTTTTCGTAAATTAATCAGTTTTTATAAACTAAAATAAATCAATTAATTTTTATTTAACAATATTTTTAATTAAAATTAAAAATTTTGTGAGATAATTTTTTATTCATTTTTAAATTCTTCAAATTTATTCAATCTTTAACCGATTTTATAACGATCTAATACGGATTGAATCTTTTAATTAAACTTTAAATCATATGTCTTACTAGTTAACTTATGGTCTTATTTTGAAAACATTGCCTAAAGGCTTAAATTTAATCTCCTCTATTTGTTTCCTTATCAAATAATTATAGTTTCTTACAACATTATTTTGGTACAATACTAAATTATGAATATGACAACTTTAATCCTTTTGTTTTTATGTTCTTATATCTCTGTAATGAATTCAATAATTATAATTTTGACCTAAAAATTGTATAGGTGTTAAAAATAATTTAATATATTGTAAGTATAAATTTGAAAAAATAAAAAATTCTTTGAATGCGCACTAAGTAAACTTTCGGATTGACGCAATAGCCTGTATGACAGGCTTGATTGAGAGAGCGTAAGTAAAGGGATTTGAACACAAGACTTTTTGACTCTATACTCTCCCATTTCACCAACTCGACCACTCCTAAGGAAGTTATATTTAATAACTTGTTAAAAACTAATGAGATTCCAAACAATTTATCCTTGAACATACAATTTATTAATCATTAACATCGAAGGCCTAAAGGTCTAATGAAAGCTCTTCAAAAAAATTGCATCGAATCAATGAATTATGAGCTCAAACTTTTGGAAATTTATGCATGTAACTGAAACCCTAATTGAAACAAACAATTCATTTGATTCTGACACCAAAGAGCTTTAATCCAGTTTCTTCCAAGTTGGTTTTTGACTCCAATTCCTGAACTACGTTGTATTGCTTCAATGGTGTCTCTTCTTTCTGTAGTTTGGTTCTCATGCATTGTCCTAAACTCAACCCCAATTCCTTCTGCATTTGATCAACCTCGCCAGGACTGTGAGCTTGATCAGTGCTTGGTGTTATGTCAATCATGGAAAAATGTTGAATTTCATGTGTGCTATCCTGAAACACACATGTGTAGAATGAGACAATGTCCTTTTCCTTCAATTTCTTCTCCTTCACATACTTGTTCCAACCCCTTGTGAACACAAAACTTTGACTACTTCTCCAATAACAGTATCTGAACTTCCAAATCTTCATTAGCCTGTCATAGAATACAAGTTCTAGATCATCAACGGCTTCGTTAATCCGATCGTCTTCGACAACTTCGGAGATGAAAGGGAAGTACTTAACGGCGAATTTCTTGGGTATAACAAGCCTGTTAAGCTTGCCAACATCACTTGGCGTTAGTTCTTTCTGAAAAAGCTGTACACATGAAAATCTTCCATGATCACCAATTACCCGTTCCTGACTGGAACTCCCACCATTGAGATCTTCTTCTCTTTTTGATTGCAACCTGAGAAAATCTGCAAACTTTGATTGATATGATCCATCTCTTATCATGCTCAGAATTGCTTCTGTAGTGTAATGGTTTTGAAAGTTAGGTTCTCTAATGTTTCGGTCCGTCCATGGCAAATTTCTATACGAATCTCCTCCTCTAAGCTTGACTGAAGCACTGTCATAAGCCATTGCAGCTTCCTTCTCAGACTTGAATGTTCCCAACCAAACCCGTTGATAGTTTGCATATATCTGAGCTCCCCAATTTCCATTTTGCTGAGGCACAACCCCTTTGAATTTCGCTACATTTGCATTATCATTATCAAGTCTAGGACGTTTGCTTGCACGAAATCCATAGTTGCTGTCATTGTCATCAGAAACTTCTGCTGCAAAATTCACCTTACTGACATTGGAAATCATGTTCGACGATGACACTTCTTCCATGATGGTCGAAATAATTAAGTTCAGAAACAACTAGAGTAGCCAGAAGATCAAAAGAACCAAATTAAAAGGATATCAATAAAAATATTGCCAATGATCAGAAAGTTCCTATTGCATGGAAATGCTTGGAGGGCATTTTATTTGTCAAGGGTCCAGAGTCTTGCAGATGAACTGATTCAGTTAGAAACTGATTCACTGCTTCAATTAGCTGCAATGGAATAGCTTGAAACCTAGTAAGTTAGCAAGTTAGAACAAATTCTTGAAATGGTTCTATATTTAGACAATTAGCTTTTGCCATTCTGATATGAGAATTGCAACAAATTCTGAACATTCCTGTCAGGATGAAAGTTTCCTACCAGCTTCCATTTAGTTAAAAAACAGTATTTATCTAATTATTGAAACACTCTCTCAGGTTTTTTTTTTAATTATGGAAAATGCATGCAGGTGGTTTCCAACTACTATGTATAATATATTCCTGACAGGCAATCTAATAACCTGAGTTTGTTGCATGATAGAGTAATTTAGCTAGGGTTTAACATGTTTACTGAAAAAGGAAAGTTCTCACCTAAAATTAAAATAAATATCATCACTTAAAAGAAATAACAAAGAAAAACAACATTTTAATTAATTGTAATCGGTAATAACAACTTTTTTCTAATTTCTAATATAATTTTTAAGCATAATTTTACAGAAAAATATAATTTTAAATGGATGGTTCACTTTTTTTAATTAGTTTCAAAGTATAAGATGCATATTTTTCTAATAGTCTAATTAGTAATTTTTAAAAAATTCTTTAATATTTAAAATTATCAAAAAGACTCATTGCTTACACTACGGTTCAACTTATTTCTTGAACACAAATTGAATTAACTAAATTTAAATTCAAACTAATATTTTCTATAATTATCTTAAATTATAGATTTAAGACGAGTTTAATCAGTTCAAGTCAAATTTAAGAGTTAATATATTAGTGAAATTATAGTTCACTTATGATATTAACACTCCGTTTGTTCTATCGTTCTTTTCTAACCGAATAATAAGATAAGGGTATTTATAAAAAAACTGAAATTTGGAGAAATCTTTTTAAAAATTTTAAAATTAGAAAAAATATTTTATTATCTTATACTTATTTTACTCTTTTTTAAATCCATATTAAAAGTAAATTACTTAACAACCATATTTTACACGAGTTTCAGAACTAAATATAGCCCTAGAATAGATCAATTACATAAAACAAAAACAAAAAAAGAAATATTTTATCTAACAAAAAAATAAGTTCTAACTAAAGACTCGTTATACCAATGTGAAAGTGTTGCAAGTTGAGATGAATAAGCAGTAGTTTCAGGAGCTTTACGTGGGAAATTTGTTACACCCCTAACTGTAACTTCATGACTTTGTGGACTACTTCGATTCTCGATACCAGCTCAATCCCTACTGATCTGCACACACACACACATAAATATATGTTCATTATAATGCTCCATCATCTTCATTTTTACTGGGTATTACACTAGAGTTTTTGCAGTGTGGCATGAAACTGCAGAACATATTGTTCTGATAAATCTTGTCAGAGAGATAGACCGGGCCTAGGACAGGGACAGGGACTTTTGTTAGCTTTGATCCATTCTTCTAACATAAATGACAAAAGGGTTCAACGGGTTTTCGAGTTTTCCGGTGACTGTTACTGTACTTTTCTGGCTCAGTTTTCGTGCTCAGGTCATTGACACACGCTCTTCTCCGTCACCGGAGTTTAGTGAAACTGTTGACCTTGGAGCTGCTTTCTTGTCACTCATACTGTCTATTGCTTCAAAAGACTTCACTGTGCTTGCAACCACACCCCCTAGTAAGAGGTTAGTGACAATCATCTTATGTTGATTACAATCACTTTAAGTTTGTAATTTTGATTTAATTTTTATTTCACTAGATTTCTCCTATGAGTTAATCCCCTTGTGGATAGATCATGGATATATATATCGTGCAGGCGCTTCCTGGGACAGATCCAACAATTTTTTTAAGCGAGGGAAAATTTTAATGAGGGAACAATATTATTTTTAAGGAGGACAAAATTTTAACGAGAGCAAAATTTTATTCTTTTTATGGAATCAAAATTTAAAATAATAATTTTTTATATAAAACTTTTTTTGCACCTACTTGCCCTCAACGTGGATCCATCCCTGAGCCGGATAATTTTAATATTACATAGAAGAAAAAAGTGGAACTTTTTAAATAATAAGAATGGAAATTAAAAAAAGTTAAAAATATAAGAATACAATAGGTTTCATGGAGCGAACTTGTCATAGGTTTGCTAGATTTTTATGGGATGCAAAGGCTAGAGAGCCAAATCCTATAGGAATATTTACATGCTTGAGGTGGGAATTTATGATAGGAACAATTCGATTACTGCACGTAGAAGTTTCCAAGTTTGCTGTGGAAATTTGCACTTGGCATCTTTCAATTGTTTCAGGATCAGAAATGACATAATTAATCACTACAACTAATGTAATGTTGTCTTGTCCAATTCATGTCATGCCAGAATTCCAGTGTAAAATTTTGTGGTGGTGGGCAAGTAGAAAGCAGTTGAAACTTGAAAATGATCTGCCACATTTTGTTTCTGTACATTTCCAAGTCTGGAAAACTTAGGATCACAGAAGAAAATGTAGAATCTGATAATGCTTCCACTAATGACACCAAAACTTGCAGTGTTCTTAATTTCCATTTTCAGGTAAGATCAAGGAAGACACAGTTAGCTTAGAAATAACATGTTTAACGGTATGATTCAATGTTACTTCCTCTGATAACTATGTGAATTGTGTCATGTAATAAAGGTAACTGGATAAAAAAGTTCTGGAATATCTTATGGTTTCACGTTTGATTGCTTCGGCTACAATCAGATGGTAATTGGGTGTGAAACTTCATAACCATTTTCCTGATTCCTGTTGCAACTAGCTTGCTTGCTGCAATTACCATGAAGATTGAGTAGAGTTTTTCCTTTTTCCAGTCTGAAGTAGAATGCTTACAGTTTTAAAGATTTTTTGGTGAATTTTGTACACTACACATCTTCTGGCCGAAATTGGGTGTCAGTTGGATTTTCTCTGTTTTCTATTCATCCAAACAGAAAAGGGTTTTTTCTTGACTATTGGATTTACCTGACAAGATTGGAATATTTCTCATGGTTGACTTTGTGCAGATACCATAAGCAAATTTCTTATTACATTGAGTAACATGAAGGTTGCTGATATTTCTCTTGACTTATATGAACAATTGACGATCAGTTTTCTCCCCTGCTGAGAAAATCCTGAAATTTTCTGTACTCATCTTTTTAGAGAAATGGAGAAAGAAACAATATATGCCTGTCAGCTAAGAGTAAAGATGAGATCTTTACAGGAAAAACAATTGATGATCAGATTTCTCACCTGCTTAGAAAATCCTGAAATTTTCTGTACTCATCTTTTTTATATCTATGTCAAACTATGAACATGGAAATGATTTTCCCTGTAAAGATCTAATCTTTATTCTTAGTTAACAGGCATATATTGTTTCTTTCTCCATTTCTCTGTTCCTTTTCCTTATTTGATAGTGATGATCACTGAAAGTCACCGAACCATCTAATCTATCCCGTAATGGAAAATTACTAGATGCTATGATTTGATCTCTAGCAAGCGGTAAAAAATTGCCTGTTATAAAAATTTGTTGTTGGGGTTAGCTTGAAGAATTGAACATGTGTTCCTGCCAAAAAGTTAAGATCTGTGACGTCCGCAAGAGGACAAGAATTGCCATTTGGATTTGCTACCAATCACTGTTACTGCTACTTGTGCATGGTGATTTCATTATTTGAAACTTATGGTCAATATTAACATGTGAGGTCATAAACTAAAAGTTGATATTGAAGAGAGATTATCAGAACAAGAACTGATTAAAAAAAAAAAGAAAGGGAAAAGTTATGTAGGAATTTGGGGGCATCCATCATTTTCACATGAAAATTATATCCTACTGGCCGTCCATCATTTCATGGAATAAATGACAGTGTTTGTGCCACAAACTCTTCTAACCAGGCTCTCCTTAAAGATCCACCAATATTTTTCTTCTGAGTGGCAATGACAGAATAGGTCAGACCAGAAAATGACACCTTTCCTTTACCTCTCCTAGTTCCAATCTATCTCAGGAGAGTTTTTCCTATATATTGGACTCTTCTTGCATCTACATTTCGCAAGGCTTTCTATAACCTTCTTCTCTTCTTTGCTTCTTATAATCTTGTTTCAATTCCTTGTGAGTGATTTAAAGCTCTATCTAACTTATGTTTTTTTCATAGTAATAATGCATGCAAGAGCATCTTCAATAGTTTTCTTTTCTTCCCCATTCGAAGTTTTTCATCACTTAAAATCTGACCAACTTCTGTATTTTGCAGAAGAAATCTTCAATCTCCGCTATGGATTCCCTCAAAACTTCCACTGAGGTTGCCATGAAGGTTGGTAAAAGTCTTCAATTATGTTAAAGAGTATCCTTTCAATTTCAATCTTAAATGACTCAAGTTCGAGTTCTGTAACTAAAACTTTTACTCCAAAAAAATTATATGAAACTCTCCAAATGAACGAGCCACCAAGGCACTAATCAAGATGTCTAGTTGTTGGAGGTGAGGGCCACATGTAATCTGAATCTGATTTCTTTCCTTGGCATATCCACTTGTCTGCTTCCTGCAACGCACGTGGCAACTTTGCTTGTCTTCTGTTCACTCTTTTTCTTTTTTTTGTAGCAGCACAGTTTTGTTGTTTTGATCTTTTTACCAAAGAGTTCTTTCCCCAAAATTTTTTTCAAGAAATCCTCCATACCATGTCAAGTACCCAAGCTACCACCTTGTGAATCAGGTGTCCAAGGTTTAGTCCTGAAGGTGAATCAGATAATCCAGCAGCTAACCGTAGAACCCTTGAATTAAGCAGGAATTTGCCATTTCCTGCTATGGGAATTTGGAAATGATTGCTCAGTAATATAGTTGCTTTGTTCATAAAAGCAGGTGAGTGAAGAAAATATTGAGTCTGAAAAGGAACTTCATGGAAATAAGTGTTCCCTCATCACCTGGAAAAGCTCAGGGGGATGGAAAGCTGCAAGCCTCTGCTTAGGTAAAGAAACGTGAAACTCATTGCAAACTTACCTAAGCTTCCTTGTTAAAACAGGCACCTTGATTCCTGATTCTTTCTGTCTGTCAATTTTCTCCAGCAAACCAAGGCCTGGCAACACTAGCTTTCTTTGGAGTTGGAGTCAATCTGGTTTTGTTCTTAACCAGGGTGCTTGGACAAGACAATGCCAATGCTGCCAATAGTGTTAGCAAATGGACTGGTACAGTCTATCTGTGCTCTCTAATTGGAGCTTTCCTTAGTGATTCATATTGGGGTCGGTTCTTGACCTGTGCAGTCTTTCAGTTGATATTTGTGCTGGTAATGATCATAGCAGATCCAAGTTGGATTTGAACTGTTTCTCAGGTAATTTTCTATGTATATTAGCTAACAGTTTTGTATGTTCATCAGGGTTTGGTGCTTTTGTCACTGTCATCAGGACTTTTGCTGATAAAACCAGCAGGCTGTGGTGATGGACTAAATGCTTGCCAAGTTGCATCACCAATGGGTGTAGCTATCTTCTACTTAGCAATATATTTGGTAGCTTTTGGATATGGAGGGCACCAACCAACTATAGCAACATTTGGAGCAGACCAATTTGATGAGTCGAAACCAAAACAGAGAATCGCAAAGGGGGCTTTTTTCTGCTACTTTTACTTCTCACTCAATGCTGGATCTCTATTCTCAAACACCATATTGGTCTATTATGAGGATTCAGGTCAATGGACACTAGGATTCCTGGTGTCACTAGGATCTGCAGTCATAGCTCTATTGTCCTTTCTGTTGGGGATGCCGGGATACCGGTACATAAAACCATGCGGGAATCCCATACCGCGAGTTGCTCAGGTTTTTGTGGCTGCAGCAAGGAAATGGGATGTGATCCCAGCTATTGCTAATGAACTGTATGAAGTAGAAGGAACTGAATCTGCAATCAAAGGAAGTAGGAAGATTCTCCACAGCAAAGAATTTGAGTGAGTATTTGTAATTTTGATACAACTCATCTCCTGATAATGATAAATTCTGAGTGCAGCCTACTTCCAATTTTGCATCATTCGGAATTTTTTTAGTTAGAATGTTTTGGAAAGGTTTATCTGATAATCTTTAAGCATTCCTTCACAGTAAATTCATGGTTTGAATTGTTTTTTCTAATGTTTTGGTAGGTTCTTGGACAAGGCAGCTACAATACTAAAGGATGATCCTTTAGGGCCTGAAGATCCATGGAGGCTATGCACTGTAACACAAGTAGAGGAAGCCAAATGTGTCCTAAAAATGTTACCAATTTGGTTATGCACTATAATTTACTCTGTTGTCTTCACTCAAATGGCTTCTCTCTTTGTGGAGCAAGGAGCTGTCATGAATTCCAAGTTTGGAAAGTTCCATCTTCCAGCTGCTAGCATGTCAGCTTTTGACATTTGCAGTGTCCTAATCTTCACAGGAATTTATCGCCAGATCCTTGTCCCTTTAGCTGGAAAACTAAGTGGTAATCCAAAAGGCTTGACGGAGCTTCAAAGAATGGGGATAGGACTCGTTATTGGGATGCTTGCAATGCTTGCAGCTGGTGCCACAGAGATTGAGAGGCTCAAACATGTCATTCCAGGCCAAAAGATCAGCACTTTGAGCATATTCTGGCAGATTCCGCAGTATGTTCTTGTTGGAGCATCAGAAGTTTTCATGTACGTTGGTCAGCTGGAGTTCTTTAATGGGCAAGCTCCTGATGGGATCAAGAGCTTTGGAAGCTCTCTTTGCATGGCTTCCATATCTCTAGGAAACTATGTCAGCAGCTTGCTGGTTAACATGGTTATGGGGATCACAGCAAGAGGTAACAATCCTGGATGGATTCCTGAGGACTTGAACACGGGCCATATGGACAGGTTTTACTTCCTAATTGCAATCCTGACAGGATTGGATTTCGTGATATACTTGTTTTGTGCAAATTGGTACAAACCTATCAGCCTGGACGGCCATGAGGAGTTTGAGTTGCAGAAGCAAGATGGTGAAGTGCTTGAAAGGGTTTAGTTAACCAACCAACATAGGAAAAAGCTCCGTCACCAAAACTTGATGAACCAAAAACTTTCAAGGACTGTGACCTGCCAGTTATGGCTTTGATCATATCAACTCATATGATCATGCCAAAGAAGAGCCTGACCAATCTGCAGAAGAAGAACGAAGCATGACTGTTTTAGGAATGATTGCTTTTCTTCTTATGGTAATTGGGAATTTACTAGTCTAAGAGTTTGGCAGATTTGTGATTGTTAGATTGTCAAGTTTGACTATGTTTTAAGATTTTAGTTTAATCTGTTTTAAATTATTAAGTGGGTCAAGTTTGACTATGTTTTAAGATTTTAGTTTAAGCTGTTTTGAATTATTAAGTGGGTCAAGTTTGACTATGTTTTTAAATTTTAGTTTAAGCTGTTTTGAATTATTAAGTGGATAATAATAATCAAATTTCTTGTATTTTTCTACTTTCATATCAATTAAGACTTCTGCGATTTGATATGAAAAAAGATAAATTATGTGATTGATCTGAAAGGTTACGAATTATTCATAATTTCATTCCGTATAATTCTTAAATAAAGATAAAAAATAATTTGAATTCTATTTGATTCTATTCGATTCGAATTCAAAGAATTAATTGATAGATAATAAATTTATAATCACATCTAACAAATTTCTTTTCAAGTTTGATCAATTAGGAGTTCTCATGCTGGCCGATAGATTCCAATATCGATCAAGTTAGATCAAATCTATCAATTTAATTTTGCAAACGAAACTTGATGAAACAAACACTGTCCAAATCATGCATATTAAAGGTGTCAAGTCTCTGAACTGCAACTGTACTGTTGCTTGTCAGCCATGTTAATGTTTTGTCGACGAGAAAATGACAGAGACAGAAAAGAAACTTTGGTAAGAGTTCAAGTTGGGCCAGTTTGCACCTTCCCAAAGTATTCAAAACAAAGAGGGAGATGGAACTTGTCCACCGTAAGTGCCCGATGAAGCTATAAGTATAAGCTAGTTGCAAATGGAAAGTGACTTATGTAGATTTTCCACTTCCATTTCGTAGTGTTTTCACATCAAATACTGATCATGATGATAGATCAAAAGACATGCAATAGCCATGAAGTTGCGATCATTCAATTAGAATGCAGAATAAGAAGAAGAAGAATGAGTAAAAGGAATAGTCTCTTTCTGCAGATGACAGAAAGAAAGAAACTTGGCTGTGGGTGCATGATAGATGCACTAAGAGAGAATAGAAGTGGGTGCAGCCAAGAAAAAAAACTTGGCTGTGGGTGCATGATAGATGCACTAAGAGAGAATAGAAGTGGCTGCAGCGAAGAAAAAAACTTGGCTGTCTGTTCATATCACTAAGAGAGAATTAATGGGTCTGTCTTAAAAGTTCTTTGACATCAACTACTGCTCTTAAACATCAGTACTACTACTAAACATGCGTTTGTGGCTAAACTTGCATCCAACTGTGCATGTCTAATCCATAAAAGTAACACGTGAACAAGTTGGAGGAATTCCCAGGTCTCCACCCAATGAGCTCTCTTTGAAATCGAGAGTGATTAAGAAGGATCAATGATTGTGAAGAGTAGACGTAAGAGATTGCAGAGCCCTAGCCTTGGCGGTAAGGAAGCCAATAATGGAGAATGCATGCATGATGCATGCTGGCAACTTGGAGTTGCCCTCCATTCAAGCAATTGTAACTGGCCTAGCGTTCAGGTTAAGAGAGTACAAAGAGTCGTAGAGAAGAACTTGGAACTTGGAAGAAAGTGTTCCTTGAAACCATCTTCTCCACCACAATCCTTAAAGTCATCTTCTCCACCACAACCTTGTTCATTTAATGCTTGCATTGTTTTGAACGTTTCATCAAAGTTTTGTGAGAGTGGGGTTTATGTGAAATTGATTGACAATCTTGTCCATTTAATGCTCGTATTGTTTTGAAAGTTTCATCATGTTTTATGAGAGTAGGGTTTATGTGAAATTGATTGAGATTTGAGTTTAACTAATTACAAATTTAAAGAAATTAACAATAAAAAATGTCAAAAAAATAACATAATTCAATTCAACTTTAAAATGTTCTTAAAAACCATCTTCTCCACCTCAGTCTACCTCATTTAATGCTTGTATTGTTTTGAAAATTTCATCAAGTTTTGTGAAATTAGGGTTTATGTGAAATTGATCACTAAGTTCATATGATGGGAAGAGTTTTAACATTTTGTATTACTAAGTCCATATAAAGGGAAGAGTTTTAACATTTTGTATTAAGTTATGTTATATCTTAAATTAAGGAATAAATCTTGAGTTAATTGAAAATTTAGTTAAAATAAGAATAAACTTAACGAAATTAGATTTAAATTTAAATTTAAAAATATCAAAAAATTAAAATTCAACCAAAATTTAAATTTTTTTGTTTGTCATGATAATCCGAGTTTAACTTTAAACAAATTAACAATTGCAAGTTTTGTGAGATTAGGGTTTATGTGAAATTGATTGAGATTTGAGTTTAAATAATTACAAATTTAAACAAATTAACAATTACAAATATAAAAAAATCACAATTCAATTCAACTTTAAAATGTTCTTAAAAACCATCTTCTCCACCACAATCTACCTCATGTAATGCTTGTATTGTTTTGAACGTTTCATCAAGTTTTGTGAGATTAGGGTTTATGTGAAATTGATCTCTAAGTCCATATGAAGGGAAGAGTTTTAACATTTTGTATTAATTTATGTTATATCTTAAATTAAGGAATAAATCTTGAGTTAATTGAAATTTGAGTTAAAATAAGAATAAATTTAAGGAAATTAGATTTAAATTTAAAAACTATCAAAAAACTTAAAATTCAACCAAAATTTAAACTTTCTTGTTTGTCACGATAATCCGATTTTAGCCTAATCTATGAATAATATGCTAATCAAAAGGACATATTGGTTGATTATGATTCTATATTATTTCTTAGTCCATCTGATAATTTCTAAGCATGGTTTAAAAAGCCAATGCATTCAGTACATAAAGTTCTCCACTTTGTGAGGATCTGAAAAAGATCATCGATACATACAACTTTACAAAGATAATCTAAAATTTTGTGGTCACAAAGAAACAATTTTTAGTTATGATTAAAAAAAATGTAAAGATAATAATAATATAAGTTAAGTCTGAATTTTTATTTTTTATTTTAAATAAATAATATTATTTTAAATCTTGATTTTTTTGTTTTTTTTATAAATCTTGATTTTTATTATTCAAGATTTAAATTTTTATACTTGCATATTAAATAAATATTATTATTTTTAATTGATTGGATCGCTTTGTATGGGACTAGTAATATACTTCTGTTGCTCCTAAGTATTGGGCCCTTACACAACTCATAGAAGAAATTAGAACATGCTACAACCTAATCACTAGTCCAGTGGGTTTGGATTATCAGACAACAATTGACATCTTGTCCACCCGATCCGACACTGACCAGATACCATCGTTTATTCGTTTTGGGCTTCCTTGTCCAATTCCAGTTGCAGCGGCCGCGTTCTCACTTCGTCAATGACGCTCGAGAACTGATATTCTAAGAATCAGAGACTACCCTTTTCTCTAAAACCCCCCTAAAACCCTTCCTTTGTTCTTGAAGAACCCAACAACCAAGTTTCAATCGAATCATTTTCCCAAATTCGTTGGTTTTCGACGTACTCATCTAGAAACGGATTAAACCCATCAATGTCCGCTTCCCTACCTCCTCCTCCACCGCCCGACACGGTGGTCAAGAACCGGTTTTTGGGGTTCTTAATCTGGCAATCAATAACCTCTACAACCCTTTTCTTTCTCTTCAAGGCCTTTACTTGCTTATCTTTACCAAAAAGTGTCTCTCTTAGCAGTAGTAAAGCTTACTTCTTTGCTCAACTTTTTGTGTCCATTTTTGTTTTCTTAACGTTCCAACTCTCTCAGCTTCTATTCTCAGCCGCACTCGCCGCCGTGTCATCGCCGAAACCCTTTCCATTCGCGTCTCCTTTGGAGGTCTTAACTGCCCTTATCAGGTTTCTGTTTGCTTCCGGTGGAGATACTGGTGATTTTCACCGGCGGCTTAAGGTTTCAGTTGGGTTCATTTTGTTTTTGACAACGACTACTGCTTCAGGATTGGCTTCTCTAGTGTCGGTTTGTGGAAGTAGTTTTAGCTTGGTGGAAGATGGTGGGATGATGAGACTGATTTGGAGAGTAGGGTTTAGGGGTTTTGTGATTGGATTGGTGTATGGGTTGTTTTATATTTACAAGAAACGATGGATTTTGGAGTTTCCCATTATTCAGGTAATGCTTCTCTTTGATTCCGAATGTTTCTAATGAGCTTAATAGACTGTTAATTGTTTGCTGCGTTTTGTTTGATTGATGAAGTAACCTTTGGAAGTGTCAGCTTTTTGACGTTGTCTAATGTTCAGGAACCAAGATGGAATTTTCTTTTGTTTGGTTATGGATGATGAAACTTGAGTTTGTCCATGTGAAGCTTTGAGTTTTTTTCATGTTCTGTGCATATGGGATCATGTGAAATGATTCGGCTCCCCGCTTGAATGGTTATCAGGCAATTTCTCCTCCTACATTAAGTGTGAAGATAAAATGATCACTTAGTAAGAAATGTGATTGGAATGCCGGATTATGTTTAGATGAATATGGATTTAAGACAAAGTGGGTTAGATTTCATGAATGTTGTTTTGTGTCGTGTGAACTCTTTGACGAAAATGGATTGTCTTCTCTTAGTTGTACTCTGATTGTTTGGCATCCTGAAGTTAGAATTCAAAAAGTTCTCTTATCATGGAAGAGAAGCATTGATGCTAAGAGTTGCTTATAATTTTAATGCTTATCTCATACTGGTTCTTGTTGCTACTTAGATGCTGTTTGCAGTAGTTAGAACGAGCTTATGTGATGGAATTGGATATTACATCACAAATATGTGAATTATACCCTTGTAGTGAACAGAGCGACTGGATACTACCATGTACTTACTTTTATCTAATGTCGATGTTATAACATTGTGACTGATTCTCTTGCCCTGTTCATCAGCGTCCCCCTTTCTTTAGCTTCAAAATGGGGCTTCCTTCAGCTATTAAGAACGCCTTAAAGCTCTCAAGTGCAGCTCATCTAATTTCAGCTGTGCTGTTCATGTTTCTTCCAGAGCCGTTCAATAGTCATACGACAACAGGGAAGTTCTTCTCCGAGCAGATAATCATTTACATTGGGAGCTTTTTGGTGCTTCTCTGTTGGGAATTAAGTCACCATTTACACCAGGTTGGTTTCTGACTTTTTCGAATATGCAGTTTTACTTTTGCTAATTTTCTGTGTCATCTACATTGGCAAGTGTTTTTCATTCTTCCAACTAATCACTAACAAATCAGTTCTTGAGCCTCTCCTTATCCCCCTAATCACATGATTTTAACCAAAAATGCTAGAACATAGAAGAGCAGTTTTTGACATCTTGACACGTTGTAGAACATAGAAGAGCAGTTTTTGACATGTTGACATTTCTGTATAGGTAGTGCATACAAAAAGGTTCATCTTTGCTCCACCAAAAGGATCTGCTGCAGCAGAAACAAATCCAAGTGAACCATTGCTTGAAGCTCTAGAGGAGAGTCCCCCTGGCACTCTCCCACTGTATCTCGCATATCTTGATCTCTGTATGGTTTGTGAGAATAATGTTGATACTTGGAGAAGAGCTGCAGTTTTTGAAGAAACCAGTGAGACATATAAAAGGGTGATTGCTGTGTGTTTGACGCCGCTGGAACAGCTGACATGCATCTTGGGTGAAGGACTTGAAGGTGGTTCTGTTGACAAGGGAGGTCAGCTGCAGTCACCATTGGAGACACTAAACTGGAAATATTGTGAAGCTTTCAGGAACTTCCAGGTACTAAAATTAGACTTGAATAGATCGTTTCTACTGATATTGATGTATCAATAGTTTGATATTTGGCTTGCGACTATACATGGTTTAGCTCTTCAAAATAGCTTAATAGATTCAGTGAGGAAAAAAAAAATTTGTGATGGTTGCTTTTAACTAAACGTGGTAGATTTTAATATGTTTGTTGAATTAACCAAGAGGAATTTACTAGTTTGATAATAATTGTCAAATTTTGCAGCAATATTCATGGTGTGCAAGGTCGGCCGCTGCCTTGACCTCACGCTCTTGTAAAGAGGACCGATATGGGGTTGCTCAATTGTCTGGTAGCAATGCTGCTGTTATATCTACAATGTTATCTTGCTTGCTGGCAGTTGAAGCATCCATGGGGAAGAAGACAAACTTGCAGCCCCTGAACCAGTTTATCGGGCCAGCAAACATCAAGTGGGCAACAGTGAACATGGGTAGGAGGGATGTTCTGATGGCTAAGAAGAAAAGTGGACCAGCACATTCTGAATCTTTCGCCATGTCTGACGTGCTGAGGGCCTCAATTTACATGATCGTATCCGCATTCCAGAACGAAATGATTAGCAGTGCCAAATCAGGCCTTCTTGAGAAGGACTGGATCATCAGCAGCAAGCCTCCATTCGGAACTCATGAACTCCTACAACAGAAATTGCGCCTTTTCCTCAATTTTCAAGCTAGCTAGTAACATGCTCGCCTGTGTATCTGCATTTTATCTGACCGCTTCAGCGATTTGGAGAAAACGATGCTGCCAAAAAGAATGGAGTTGCTTTGCACATCTGGAGCTACTTGCACGATTTGGGCAAGTAAACTCAGTTTTGCCTAATGGAAGTTGAAATGTGAATTATATGATATACATGGTTGGTAGAACACACAGATTTGTTGTATTCATCTTAAAATGATGTTCAGATGTTTTGTAATTGTTTCAAACATACAAACATTGTATGGCAAGTTCTATGTTTTGACTTGTCTTCATGGTGCAAATTAAAGATGACAATAAATCGAGTTAGGGTTATAAGATTTTCTTTATTTGGTTCAGGAGTAAAAGTTTAAAACGACGTTGTTTTATTAAAATTTATTAAAATGACGTTTTATTTGAATTGGTTTAATTTAGTTAGAATTGGTTCTCAAGTTTAAACACAAATCAAAGTTTAATTAAATTGAGTTTAATTAGGGATGACAATGGATTAGTCATGTGTTTAAATTCAGGTGTTTTTTTTTTTGGTCCCTGACCAGGATATACATCGACGGATCCAGTGATTAATTCCCTCGTTGATGGGAAGGCACTTTACAGGGTGGGACAATTGGCCCAAGGATTTAAAGCTGCTCCATACCCAAAGCCAAGGATTTAAAGTTAAATTCAAGTATTTTTAATGAGTTAGTTTATAGATCCAAATTTAGGTATTTCCAATGAGTCGACTTATAGGTCAGACTTAGGTTCATATTAACTCAAAACTTAACTATTTTAAGCAAAAAAGTATCGTTTGCTTAGAAGAATTAGGCCTCAAGTAGATATGAGTCTAGACAACTCAATATTGGATTCAATTAAAAAAATGTTATTTTATTTTTAAAATTTAAAAAAATTATTTTAAAAAAATTGACAGAGCTAGTCAATAGATCAACTCATTTCCATCCCTAAATTTAATTTGTTAACTTTAAATGTGATCGGTTAAAATTAAATCAGGTTTAATCTATTGTCTTTAAATTCAATAAATTTGACTGATTAAATCAAGCTTAAGTTCGACTGCTTAAAATTATTATTTACAATTATATATTATATTATTATTTAACTTTATTGATTTATTTAAAAGAAAAATAAAAATTATTTAATAAATTAAAGATTTAGAATATAACATTTTATTTTTATTATTGATTTATTATTTAAAATCTTTTAATAAGATTTTAAAATTTTTATAAAATTGTTAACTATTTTATTAAATTAAAATTAAAATTAAAATGAGTCTTTTGAAAATATAGATTTAAATAATTATTAATATCAAAATAATTTAATAGGTTCTTAATTTATTTTATTTTATTTTATTTCTTCTATTTTAATACGTACATATATTATATTTCCTTTTCCATTTTTATATATTATTATATTTCTAAATATTTTTATTATAAATAAACCAAACAAATCCCCCACGTACACCAGCATCTCAACGAGTTACCTGAACCGTCAGATGTGATGACGTTGATGATGATGACACATATGAATCTTACATTTGAACCTGATTTTCAATTCCTTGCTTATTTTAATTAATTTATTTACTACTCTCTCTGTCTCTCTCTCTTCGAAACCCTAGTTTTTGCTCTCTTCCTGTCGCGCTTTCCCACATTCGAAAAGACCTTTTCTTTCCTTCATTCACGTCAATTTTCTCGCGTTTTCTCGGTGTTTAGTACTGCTACTACTACTGTCTCCGCTACAACCACTTGGTGGAGTTTGGATCCATGGAGTACGGAGTCGCCCGAAAGCGAGGTAGGCCTGAAGCTGCTCTTAACGACAATGGCGGTTTCAAGAAATCCAAGAGAGGTTCTTTCTCTTCCTTACCCAGCTTTTCTTCAAAATGATGAAGTGTGTATGTATATACGTATGTGTACATATTTGTGGTGTTTATTTGTTGGAGTGTGATTTATGAATGCTTGGAATTTTAGGGTTTTGCGGGCTTTTATAGTGCGTTTATGCTATTTGTGGATTTGGGTGCGAAGAACGATTTTATTTTATTTTGGTTTTCAAGGAAGTAGAGAAATTTTGGGGTCTGAATTTTGAAATATTTGATGTTTATTTGCCCCTTTTCTTGCATCTGTAGTGCTTTCTTTAGCTGTTAGTTGAAGCTGCCAATCTTTATTTAGCAGTTGCTTTTTTTTTAAGAATTAAATGTGTTCTTGTGGGAGATTTGATTTGGGGATATAGAAGATGGAATGAACGTTAGAATTCCCCCGTTTATGTTCCAATAGAATTGTAAAAGCTTTTTGAGTTTGTTTTGGTCTTTCCAAGAACTCTTATGGGTAAGAAGAGAAAACAATTTCGGCTCAAATTAACTTAAAAGGAAACTTAAATGTATTTGGGGACTATTTGCGGGAAATTTGGATCACCCTTTATGCTGAATCATTAACAATGTTTGGTAGTGTAGTTGTTGAATCCACTTCTACATGAAATCGTGTATATTTACTTTTGTCTCACATAAATTATAATGACCAGCTGAGTCAAGATTGTAACATGATAAGAAGTTTATTTTGGAGTTCAAAGGCTAATAATCAACTGGAATCTTAACTGAGGAAAATTAATTAATTTTGTGCAACAGAATCGGAGTCCTATTCAACTGGTATAGGAAGCAAATCCAAGCCATGCACAAAGTTTTTCAGGTTCTAATCTTAACTTATCTAAAATAAATACCTCAAATGCTGTTCATACATTTCTAATATTTGTAACATAAGCTTTATTGCACACTTTTGGTAAATAATCCATTGTGATTTGGACTAATCTATTGGTAAGTTAAAGTTGTGATACAGGTTTACTTCTAATCATGTTAATCAAGACTATTGAACAGCTTAGCAAAAATCAAGTCTATTGAACAGAAAGGGTTGATTTCAGAGAGTACTTCTGGATAACTGCAGTTACACGCTGGGCATATGTAAACTGAAGAAGTTTTACGGAACCTGAAACTTGTCCATATTATAATGCTCACTTGTAGCTTATCATTTAATCACCATGAGTAAAGACATCGTTTATGGACAAGTAAAATGGTATCAAAAGTTTGGTACAAATTCCAAATTTTGTTTGATTTGCCTGAGTCTTATCTGTCCAATTTGAGTGTCAACTCACTTCCATTGCTATGTATTTGATATTGTTTTTCCTTTTCTGGTGTGTTATCAACCTCATTCCTCCTCGTTTCTTAGTTTCTGCTAGGATTTACCTTATTCTTCTTCCTTTTTTTTTGGGTATGTAGGCTAGTTCGCTACACTATTTTGCACGTAATGTAAGCATAGTTGAGGATTACATCTTCTTTGAATGATAAGTTTTATTTGGTTTATGATATGTTTCCTCCCTCCCTTGTCCATAATCTGCTTTTTACAACATCAATTCTGGCTGTATGAAACATCACAAATTATTAGGTTTTAGCCTCTTCTTTGCATTCTTGGGAATATTTCACAGCAATTGAATGGTCCACTACTTGGAATAACTGCTGTGTCAATATGTGTTCCTGAGTCACTTAATTTTAAAATTTTCTTATGGCTCTGTCGTGTCCGAAATTTCCATTGACACACATTTTCTGATCTATTGCATTGTGAGGTAGTGCAGATTGGGAAGTGGGTAAGAGATCCTTAAGTGTGAAAGTTAAAGATGATTAAATGGTTTCATATATATCATGCTAAGCTGTCATTTGAGGTTTTTATATGAATTGGTGTACATAATTATTTGAGGCAGTTTTTGTTAAAAGTTGGCTGGTTTATTATTCTTTTAGTGATCAGCATTATGTATGTTACACTGATGGTTTTTAAAAGAACATTATACACCAATTTAACTGTATTGCAAACATTTTTCATAAATTATAGAGTTTTTGTTTTTCATTACCATACATTAGCCTTATATTTGAAGATGCTAAACTTATGGACCTTCTCGTGTCTATTTAATTTAGTTTGGTTTTATTTTAATGTTAAATATAATTGTGCATATGTGTTTATGTATTGGGTGACGCTGTGATGCTGGTATTGAGTCTCCACCAATTCCTCTATAGACATATAGATGTGCAGGCTCGAGCTTTTTGCATTTGTGATGTTGTAGGAACTTGCACGTGTTCTTTGAGAGAGAGAAAACTCAATCACACATGCTGTCCACAGGAAGCCTGGGAAAAGAGTTTGCCTAGGCTTCCCGTGGACAGCATGTTTGATTGATGCATTTCCGGCCACAACCTTCAGTGATGTTACTCTGTCTGTCTGTCTGTCATTAGCTCATCTTGTTTTCCTTTTTTTCTTCTAAAAGTATATTGGAATGAAATGTTTGACAAACATTGTGGAAGCTCTTCAATGCTTCAACTAGCATAAACATCATACAACCATCATAAAGTAGTCTAATACTTGGGTTAATATTGTTTTGTTTCAAGTTACTGGAGGAGTTCCAGTACACTATAATCCTGAAGTGATGTTTATTTTATTGGAGTTCTTATGGTATCTTCACTTTTATATCGTTTTACAGTACTTCTGGGTGCCCATTTGGTGAGGGATGTCATTTCTTGCATTACGTTCCTGGAGGTTTCAAATCTGTATCTCAGATGCTTAATCTTGGTGGAAACCCAACTGGTACACCACCACCTGCCAGAAATCCTGGAATCCCACCATCTTTCCCTGATGGTTCATCTCCTCCTGCTGTGAAAACCCGATTGTGTAACAAATATAACACACCTGAAGGGTGCAAGTTTGGAGATAAATGCCATTTTGCTCACGGGGAATGGGAACTAGGGAAGCCCACTGTTCCATCCTATGAAGATCCCCGTGTCATGGGATCAATTCCAGGCAGGATGGGTCGACATATGGAACCTCCATCACATGGTGTTGGTGCTGCTGCTAGCTTCGGGGCCTCTGCAACTGCTAAGATCAGTGTCGATGCTTCTCTTGCTGGAGCAATCATCGGGAAAAATGGCGTGCATTCAAAGCAAATCTGCCGTCTTACAGGTGCCAAACTTTCAATAAGAGAACATGAGACAGATCCTAACTTGAGGAACATTGAGCTTGAGGGTACATTCGATCAGATTAAGCAAGCAAGTGCCATGGTCCGAGAGCTTATTGGAAACGTCGGTCAGTCCGCTGGACATCCAATGAAGAACCCATCTTCGCACCACGTCCCTGGAAACAATTTCAAGACCAAACTCTGCGAGAATTTTGGTAAAGGATCTTGTACTTTTGGGGACAGGTGCCACTTTGCACATGGAGCCGAGGAATTGCGCAAGCTGGGGATGTGATTTCTTAGCATTGGCTTAATGTTTCGCCTGTTTTAGCTCGTCCTCTTTGTAGCTTCTGGTCATCTGGTTCTGCTAACGGGGTAATTTTTTGTTGCAGTGAGACAGTTACAATCTTCTAGAGTCATTTAGAACTTAAAAAAGTTTAGGAATTGTATCAATTTTCTTGATTTGTTCTTGTGCAGGCCGCATAATCCTTAAAAATCATTGTAGGAGCTGCCAAGTTGATATTGACTTAAATTCTCTGTTCTTAATGTGGTTACTAATTTGCTGCTGGTTTTTAGTATCTCATTTAACTCTTTAGACCCGACAGGATCCAAAGTTTGTTTGAATGAAATTGAATTGAAGATGATGAAAGTCGCGATCTTGAACTTAAATTGTTTTTCCCTTATGGGTGATTCTGATTCCTATGGCAGGATTTAGCAGTTAATGGAATCTTCTCATTGTTTTCTCAGTTTGGAAACTATGTTATTCAATCTGAAATTAATGTATCAAATCCAAAACAATCTGGGTTCGGGTCAAAAGATTTGAGTTCAAGTTCGGATTAATTTCAAGTTTAAGAAGCTTAAACTCGGATTAACTTCGAGTCTAAAAAACTTAAGAAAAATATGCATTCAGGAGAAGCTTAGAAGCTTTCAGTGTTGCACAGAACATAGGAAAAATCAATTAACTAAGAAGTATCAAACATTAACTGAAGTAAAAGACATTGTCTTTGGCTGAAAAAATGACAAGGTTAAGAATTATAGCCTTTTCTTTTCTTTGGAGACAAGGATACCTTGAGAAAGTACCCTCTTCCATTATTATTGATTTTCTCGAAATAAAGCACAATTCTGAATATTCTGACAATAAGACTTAAATGTATAGAATTAATATGTTCTGTTTTTTTCGGTGATAACGAAAAAAAAAAGTATAAAAACTAAGAAATGTACTCTGGATATCCTGAAATTTAAGAGAAGATAAATCCAAACTAGACTAAGAAACCGAGGCAGTCAGGTTAGGACTCCCAAGCTGAATTACGAAGCCCAGAGTCTTTATCAATTTTTAAAAAATCATACTAGAAATTAAATAAATAAAATAAAATAATTTAAAGTTTAAAATATTTTATCAGCATTAAAATATTGTAAAATTAATTAAAAATTAAATAATTTATTCAATCTCTTTCTTATTATAATAATTTGTTCAATCTCTTTCTTTATCTTTTTCTTATTATTGTTATTATTATTATTATTTATTTTCTCAATCTTTGTTATTATTATTATTATTTATTTTCCCGATCTCCATCCCTCTAATTCTTTCTCTCTTTCTTTTTCATGTTGATCATTTAAAAACAAGTTTTCTATTAGTTAAGAATAAAATTACGTACTATTAAATTTCCTTAAATTTCACATATCAGTAAAATTTATACTGAATGTCGATGTTCTTTTTGTGGTAGCGTAATAATTTAGTCAACATATATTTAAAAACATCTTAAATGACACTATTGATGTGTTTTGGCTTTATTATTTTCTTTCCTTAATGGTTAATAATTTAATGAATTATAAAAATGTTTCTTTTCATATTCTTTATTTTCTAAAAATCATTGACAGAAGCCAACTAATTGTCTTTTTTTTTTCTTGTCTATTATGTACTTTCCACTTTCTTTTCTCAACAACCAAACACACCCTAGAAAATTTTCCAAGGTGCATTGTTACTTGTGTTGTGAATAATATCCCATCACCTACAACCAAACGTAGAGCACAAAAGAGTGACACCAACACATCGCAGATCATGAACATCTATTGTAGCTGTGTCACATTGTGATTGATCCAAATCAACAGCTTCATGTTGCTATAGTTCAGATAGTCACGTCCAAGCGTACAACGTCAGAATCTTGTGGGCCATAAAAATATTTGCAGTTCACTGTCCTTAAACGGTGGCTCACTCTGTGGTGTAGTTGCCAGCCAACCTGAAAACCATAGATAGAAAGACGAACAGTGCTTTCTCAAGAAGGCGCTTACACATATCTTCAGGTACGTTTAATGAAAGCATTCATCTTTCACATATTTTGGTGTTTCCCATTCTCTTGGGTTCCTTCCATTTCTGCCTTTCTGTTTGAGTTGTTGATGTTGGTCTCAGGCCAGATGCATGTCTATACGTGTTCTTTGCTGAAAGATCTATTCATGAATGCCTTCTGAATCTATTTTCACTGTCAGTATGTGTGGATTTTTAGTGACATGATGTGTGTTTTGCATTGTGTCTTAAAATTCTAGTCACTTGTCAATTAAAACCCAGAAATATTCTTTGTTGTAATGTAGCTTGGACTGTGTTTGATCAATGTCTTCTGTAGGCCACTGCTTCTTCTTTTATTTCTTCTGGTTTGAAAGGTATGTCTTTGCTGTGATGATGATGAGCAGTAGACATTATCTAGGTAGAAAAGGAATATTTTTATTAGTAAAACTGCAGTTTTTGGCAAGAACTAATCATTAGTTACAGTTTTTGCAAGAAATAATCATTAGTTAGAGAACATAAATTGTGTAGCTGAGGAAGTTTCTTCTTGTAGTGAGTCCACTTACCTGTTCTTTTCAACTTTGAAATCTCTACCAAATGTCTGTTGTTTTCCTGATTTCTTTAATTTTTCTGTCACCACTTGAGAAGAAGGTGATAAATTATCATTTCTCATAATTGTTGGAAGTAATATATTTGCAGTCTGCTTTTGTTAGTGTCCATACATCGGACTCGTCCTTAATTTCGAAATTTCCCCATTAATGACTCTTTTGTTCTTATTATCATAAAGTTGTTGGGAAGTATGAATGCTTGAGGGATGTTGGGAATTGTTTCAAACTTTTTACTTTATGTAAAGAGAAATGCAGTGAATAATAAATGCAGGGATGAGATATATGATAAATACTTTCTGGATCTAATTTCTCGTAAGTCCAGAAACCTGTAAAGAAAAAACAAGTTTTATTGCAGATTTCAGTTCCCAATTGAAGAAACCTACCCCTTTTACGCATTTTTTATGCAGCTACAGTAGTGGTAAACTTTTTGGCCTTTTCTGGCTCCATGTTGGCTTCTCAATGAGATGTCTGGTAAAAGGACTCGTCTGGGGATAGACCACAAACCTGACACAGGTGTCTGTCCATAGACATGCATGTTTCCAAGCAACTTTGAGACCTCCATTTTGGATGCATTCTACGTAGGAGGTTGTGTGGACATTATAGACTTGCATTTCTCAGTGGTTTGATATCTGTCCACATGGGTCTTCAGCTTCTGTCCACGACAACTATCCAAGGGCCAAAATCCCTCCAGTACTGTCAAGCCAATGAAGCCTTGATCCCACTCGTAGCTTCTGTGGAAACCCTTTACCTGGTTAAAAATATCCCATGTATGGTCTAATTCTAATCACACTTTTAGGAAGAAGTGAGTGGATCTGGGATTGAATGAATGCCTAGATGATGTTGTTGGCGGTACAGTATGAAATGGACTAATGAGTTAGATGTAGACATATCTTGGAAGCCTTGTAGTTTGTATGTATGTGTCAAAAACTGTTTAAAGATTGTGGTCTAGCCATCTTTTCCATTGTTCATTGAATCCTGGTGAAGCTTTTCTTATCTGAAATAACACATTCCAAGGTTTAATCTGGCTTCAACTTGCATTTCCTTTAGCTGGAGGTAGGTCTGCATTTAAGGTGAGCACTTACTGTTATTTTTGGACTATAGCTCCCAAAACCGAGTTTTGAGTAAATAAGGAACTATAGGACAAGGAAAAAAAATTTCACAAGTACACAGGACCACAAAGAATGTGCCTTTCCACCATTCAATGGCGATATGGGCAGTGAATAGTGAGCAACACCATCCAAAACTGAATTATGTGATTGTCAAGCTAAGAAAAGTCTTCTAGTGCACTACGATGAACATGTCTATCCCATTGGAATTATGCATGCAAGGACTGCAAAGATTCACCCGAATCTTGTTTCACTACTGTATAGCACCTCACATTCCATTGCAACCTGCAATTTTTAACAATTTGAGGCTTGTCATTATCAACTATACCTCCTTGTTGTCCAATTTGCTTACTTAAGTTCTCTGTTTTCACAGAAAAATGGGAGCTGGTGGCCAAATGTCCGCCTCCACTGTCAACGGCGGAGTTAAGGATGGGAACATGAAGCGAGTGCCACATACCAAGCCTCCATTCACTCTTAGCGAAATCAAGAAAGCAATCCCTCCACATTGCTTCCAACGCTCTGTGCTTCGCTCTTTCTCCTATATTGTTCGTGACTTTACTCTTAGCTTCCTATTGTACTACATTGCCACCACCTACTTCCACCAACTTCCCTGTCAGTTTGCTTACATTGCATGGCCTATCTACTGGGCTCTTCAAGGTTGTGTTCTCACTGGTGTTTGGGTCATTGCTCACGAGTGTGGTCACCATGCCTTTAGTGACTACCAATGGCTTGATGATACTGTTGGCCTAATCCTCCACTCTGCACTTCTAGTCCCATACTTCTCGTGGAAGTACAGCCACCGTCGCCACCATTCAAACACTGGATCGCTCGAGCGCGATGAAGTGTTTGTCCCAAAACCCAAGTCCAAAATCTCATGGTATTCCAAGTACCTAAACAATCCTCCAGGCAGAGCTTTAACTCTTATAGTAACACTAGTTCTTGGCTGGCCTTTATACTTGACTTTCAATGTCTCCGGTCGACCCTATGATCGCTTTGCCTGTCATTTTGACCCCTACGGCCCCATATACTCCAATCGCGAAAGACTTCAGGTATACATTTCTGATGCAGGAATTTTCGCTGCAACTTTTGCGCTCTACCATGTTGCAATGGCAAAAGGGCTTGCTTGGCTGATGTGCATCTATGGAATGCCATTGCTCATCGTCAATGGCTTCCTTGTGTTAATCACATACTTGCAACACACACACCCTGCATTACCACATTATGATTCTTCAGAGTGGGATTGGCTTAGAGGTGCTCTTGCAACTGTTGACCGAGACTATGGTGTGCTCAATAAGGTGTTTCATAACATCACCGACACTCATGTGGTTCACCATCTCGTCTCTACCATGCCACATTACCATGCAATGGAAGCTACTAAAGCTGTCAAACCAATATTGGGTGACTACTACCGTCTTGATACTACACCATTTTACAAGGCAATGTGGAGGGAGGCAAAAGAGTGCTTGTTTGTAGAACCTGACGACGGAGCTCCTAATGGTGGTGTCTTTTGGTACAAGAACAAATTCTAGCTTTTACCCTCTAGCTAGCTGTTGCTGCTTGAGCTTAAGAAGAAACTAGTAGACTGATAACTCTTAAACAAGTTAGCAGAGAGTGTCCTTAGTATGTCAATAAAGAAAGGAAAGGAAAGAAGAGAGCAGAAGAGGTAGTGATGTGAAGTAAGGTGTTCTGCTAGAAATGGAAGTTGATGTTGAGTCAAATTCTTGCAATGGCAGTAATCTGGTTGTGTACCTTTGTTCTTAATCTGTTTCTTAGTAGTGTGTTTTTGCTTGCTTGTTACTTGCTCATTTTTCATCTTTTGCTGGTCATTTTTTGCTTCTCTTCCTGCCAATGTCATCCTCTTTGAATAGGCATGACTAACTTTTTTATGATCCACATTGCTCTAAATTTTATTTGGACTGACTCAAAAATTGTTAAATAAAACTTAAAAAGTTATTTTAAAAAAAGTTTTAATTTGGGCCTTCTTTGAGTCTGAACTTTAATGGGCTTAAACTCAATTGGCCCAACAAATTATTTAAATAAAACCTAAAACAATTTAATTAGATTTAGACTTAATTGATTAAAAAAATATTAAATAAAACTTAAAATTTTTAATCTAAAAAATGTTTAGTTTAATCTAAAAAAGTTATTAAATAAAACTTGGAAAAAATAGTTTAACAAAACTTTTAGTTTAAGCCTTCTTTATAGTAAATTAAATTTTTATAGAAGCAATAGGCATATTTTTAATTAAGCTTAGGTTTGATTAACTCCAAAAGTTATTAAACTTGTACGGAATATATTATAACTTACTCTCTTTTCACAATTTTATTTTCTTAATTGTTTTCAAAATTCGCTTAAGCAAGATTGAGCGTTTGACTCCTCCTTGTCTATGCAACAATGTTAAATATTTGATGATAATACTAAGCCGCCTCTCGAAGTCCTACAAGACATGAGCGGGGATTAATCTAGTCATGGTAATAACTTAAAAGGTGTCTCGGTGGTAGTGCTAAGCTGCCCCTCAGAGTCCCACAAGATACAAGCAGGGAATAATCTTGGCATGATAATGACTTAAAAGATGTCCCTCGACGTCCCACAAGATATGAGCAGGGATTAATCTTGGCATGGTACTGACTTAAAAGGTGTCACTGATAGTAGGAGTGAGCATTATTCGGGTCGGCTCGATTCAAATTAATTCGGGTAAGAAAATTCTAAAGTTTGGGTAATTCGGGACAGTCCGGGTATTATCCAAACTTTAGGGTTATTAGGGTAAGGAAAAAAATTAGGTTTAAACCGATTACCCGAATTAGGTTTAAAAAAATTGTAAAATAGGGTTATTAGAGTAATTCGGGTAAATCGGGCTGTGATATTTCGGGTAAATCGGGCCAGGTAAATAGGTAATTCGGGTAAATCGGGCCGGGTAAGTTCGGGTAATTGAAAGTTCGAGTTCGGCTCGAGCCCGAATAGTAAAAATCTGGCCCGAATTACCCCAATGCTCACCCCTAAGTGA
>JANVCL010000003.1:494858-509693 GCA_026546855.1 Erythroxylum incrassatum | reverse complement strand
AGAGAGAAAATCGTCATAGATCTTGATTCAGATGAGTCTGAGAACAAGCAAGAAGATGACAAGGAAGATGAAGACAACATTAACAACATTCAATCTTTGGATCAGTTATCCCTCCTGAAAAAGTTTTAGATGATACCAACCAAGAAGGTAAAAACTCCAAACCCTTTTAAGACCTTGAAGTCTGATTCTTATTTATGGTTATAATGATTTAATATTGTAGCTTCAAGAGGTGGGATGACATGCAATCTTCCATGTCAAAAGGATGGTCCCTATAGATGTCCAAAGTGCACTATGGTGTTTCACTCATCTCAGGTTTTTGTAGTACATTCCTTATTTCAATATAGGATCGAATCAAGAATCAGGAAGAAAAGATATACAACAAGGTCAAAATCAAAGAACAAACTAGTTGTTCTTCAACTTGAAGAAGAGACTACTCTTATCCCTGAAGATTTTCAGACTGGAAGGAGAAGGAGAAGGAGGTGTTGAGAATCTTAATAAAGGAAGTGCTTCAAGTGTGTCACATAAGAGAAAGAGAGGGAGACCGAAGAAGGTAGAGCCTAAAACAATCAACGACATGTTGTTGCACAAAGAAGGGAACATAATCAATGAAGGAATTAAAGAAGAAGCAGAAGCAGAAGGAGTTGCAATTGCTAAGGAGAAGAAGCATGAAAATGAAGTCCAAAAGGAGGAGGTTAAAGGTGATCTTATGGTGCTCCTGGGACCCCGTGGGTAGTTTAATTATGTTTGATTTGAGTTTGTTGTGTTTGCTTTCTATGTTTAAGAGTTCATCAATAGTTTAAGAGTGTTTCTTTAGTTTCAAAGTTTGAATGTTTGTGGTTTATGTAATTAATAACATTTATATTATATTTAAAATTTTTAAGCTAATCAATAATTATTTTAATCTATTAAATCAAATAAAAATAATAAAGTATTACATAATAAAAGAATAGTTTATCACGCATTAATTTATAAAGAAAATCTATCATTTATATATGAAAATGATCGATTTTGTCAGTTTCAAACTTAAAATAATTGAAAAATAAGTTATAAAATACACTGAACACGATTAAACTGTTTCGATAAATACAAACATATAACAAATTACTATAAAAGTTAAAGTAATTTTTTGATAAAATTTAAGTACAAGAGGACAATGTGGATTAGGTTTATTCAATAGACAATGCTTTACTCATGAGATATGAAAGTCTTAATGCTTTAGTTGGGAGATATGGAAGTCTTAATGCTTTACTCAGGAGAATGGGTCAGGCCGACTCACGACGAGCTAGGTTGTTAGATCAATTTATTTATTTTTTGTTCAATTGTTCTTGGATGGGTCTTAGGACTGTACTATCCGGCTTATGGCCCAATCCGGTTAAAAAATTCAGCTTGTGGTCAGGTCTGTGGGTTGGTTAACTCGGGCAGCCTTGTTGGTATGCTGCTTGAATTCTAAGGAACTTCAACTTAAATTGGTTGACGTAGGATTACATTATTATACATTAAATTAATACATTACAAATTTTGCTTACTAAAAAATAATTCAAATACAAATTACATATTGATTAATAATGAAGTTTATATGTCAAATATTAAAAAAAAGTTTATATGTTAATTATAGAGAATTTTCTTACAACGTTGGAATTCATAATTATTATTATTTAGGTGCACACTTAAATAATTGAGTGTATATAATAGTTTGTAAATTACATATTTGGTATTTGATTATAATTATTTATAATTTTAATTAAAACTTGAATTTGATTTTAATTAAATTATTATAATATTCAAAACTTATTATAAATAAACTTAAGCTCTAAAAAAATTATTACTACTTGCTTAACCTTTTTTTTGCAATAGTTATAGAATTTTCTTAACTTTTTTTATAAATACCGTTAGAGGGCGAAAAATTGTGCCCTTACAATGGTTGGGATTGACTGATTTTAGAAACAGTTCGACGGATATGATAACAATACGATCAAATTTTGAAATAAAGTACGACTTAAGATTTGTTCTTTATTATGATTTAATTGTTATTCATTTTATAAAATTGAAGTGATATTTACTTTTAGAAAATTAAATATATAAACAAGTTTAATAATTATTCTGTTGCACTCGTGATCGGATGTTGGCTCGATTTTTTAACTACATTTTATATAAGTTATTTGATAAATTACTTATTTAAAACTAAATAATATATATTTAATATGTCTCTAAATCATATATTGAACCTCGGTAACTCAAAAACAAACTCTAGTAATGAACCAATCTTGAAAAGTAAGAAAAGATGATCATACATTATGGTCTTATTGGTAATTATTACATCTTGGTCCACATTTTGTTATTGCACACATCAATTAAGGATTTGGTACGTACATGGGCCTATGGCCTACTCTACATAAAAGAAATAAAAAGAATGGAAAAGAGATCAGGAAAGGCAGAAGTTCTTGGGACGGTGGGTCACGTTGGAGAACCTAAACTGTCCATTCAGTGAACGCCACGTCAGAAGCTCCGCACCGATTGGTGGGTCCGGAGGGTCAACGTGGAATTTATGGACAGAACATTGACTATACCGAAACCGACGCGACAATTATCGCTCATCGTACACTAATTAGTTGAAATGTCAAAAGTGCCCGTAACAGTATCGTCAAATACCAGTCCGCCCACGTTTTGATGAGTTGGAGTTTGGCAGACTTGGTAATTTGACATTGTTATCCTTTGATTTTTCGACGGATGGAACGAATTTTGAGAATAAAATGGTCTTATCGTGAGTTTGGAAAACGGCTACCTTCTGACGCGATATTCTAGCTTTACATCGATCAAGAATCTCCCTTTTTTTGAATTTTGAATCTCTTCCCCGAAATGCCCTCTTCTGTTCTATCTTTCTTCACAACTGCCACTACCCACGCTTTTTTTAACTGACCACTACGTGGGTTTTGTAACTTTGTTTGACGAAATTGTCCTCCTTTAGGATATTATTCACTAGTTTCTTAAAAACAAAATATTAAATTGTCAAAATAGGAGTACAAATTTGAGGTGAGATACAAAATTTAATATTATAATAATATAAAATTAGTGTGTAAATAATAATTCAAATATATAAAATAATTTATTTTATATAAAATATTGATATGCTTATAAAATTTAATCATTTGGAAACAACATCTCTACTAATTAAGGATAAAATTGCGTATTATAAGACTTTCTCAGATCTTGTGTCCCAGCGAAAATTATACTAAATATTGTTGTTGTTGTTTTTTTTGATACGCTACATAAATTTAATGAAAATAATTATATTTTAAATTTATTTGCTATTCTTAACTTTATTTTTCTACTAAATATTAGTATAAATATAAAGTAAATGTATTTGCAACAAACTAATAAAATATATTCTTTTTAATTTTATTTTAAATATTATTTCTATCTTTAATTATAATTAAAATTAGATAAAAATTAAACTTGTGTTATTTAAAAGAAAAATTTTAATTTAACAAGTTTTCTTCACAAAACACATGAAAATATAAATATGCATAGCAAGTGATCAAAATAAAACAACATTCTTTGATCCATGCAAAGCCAACCAAGCTCTTGCTCCAATGGCAATCTGGTGATAATCCAGTAACAGCATCCCATTTTCCCACCACCCACCTTAGCAAATAAAAAAGCAACTAAAAAAAAAGACGCAGAGCTTTCAATATAACACTTTTACTCTTTGTTTTGTCCTCAAGCCAACTCAACTCCGTTCAATTCTTCTCCATCTACTCACTCTCTCTTGTTCTGTAGCTTTCTTTCTTGCTAAGTAGCTTAGAAATCCAACATACCATTTCCTCATTCTCTCTCCAACTTTTGTTCTCTCTCTCTACTTCTTAGGGTTTCCCATCACATCCTCCTTGTAAGCTCTCTTTTTTTCCTCCTAAAGTTTGAATCTTTTGATCACATTGTGCACATTCAGTGTACATGCTTGTGTTTTTGTGCTTGTACCTGCAGTTCAGCTGCTCTAATTTGGTTTTCTTTTGCAGTGGTTTAGATGTGTTAGATCCTGTGTGTTTACTCGGCTTCTTTTACAAGCTCCCATTATTGGTAAAGCTCTTTGCTTTCTTACTTCCTCTCTGAGATTTGCTGCTGGTGGTCTGTTTTTAGTTGAATCTTGAGCTATTGGAGGTGGGTTTTTGTAGGAAGTGTGGATAGTGAAGGGTAAAGATGGCGTCTTCTTCCAGGGGAGGAGGGCCTGATCAGAGTACGCCGCCGACGCAGCCACAGCGCCGGATCGTTAGGACACAGACCGCTGGAAATCTTGGGGAGTCAATATTTGATAGTGAGGTAGTGCCGTCTTCTCTTGTGGAGATAGCCCCTATTCTTCGTGTTGCTAATGAAGTTGAAGCTAGCAATCCTAGAGTAGCTTATCTTTGTAAGTATTAGCTCCTATATTTTACTTAAAGATGATGCTGTATTTGCTCTTTTCGTTTTGTCGTTACATCTTTTTTGTCAAGTCTCATTGTGGTTGAAGTTCATTTTTGAAGTAGTTTTTAGTGTGTTAAGTGGTTATCTATATATGTTCTTACTCATTTATGGTTTTGTTTAGCAATGAGGTTTCCAAATGTATGTTTCGTTGAGTATCAGTAGTTGAACTGTGAGAAAGATGCGCCGTAAGTTATATCTTATGTATTTGGATTTGGGTTTAACTTCTAGTGATGGCTGTCCGGTCTATATATGTTGGATAAGCCAATACGATCTTAGTCTTCTTTTATCATGGAAATGTTGGAAACTGGACTCGTGTTTAATTTTGCCTGCATTGTGTTTAGACGTACTTGCTTTTATCTGCAATCTTTTTTTGAACTTGCATTGGCGCATCTGTTGCATGCTTAAGCTTGCTTGTCTGCTTACGGCTGAATTGTTACGGTCTTTATCACACTAACCTACTTGTGGGTAAGGCATGTATGAGAACATTTGCTTGTGAAATTGTATATTGTAATGTGCGGAAGTGTACTACATTCTGGAAGTAGATTGACATTGTCCTTTTGGTAGTCCTGTGTTTACAGGAGTTTGGATTCCTAGAAAATGTGATGGAATGCAGTTTGATGTGGCACTGGGAAGAAGTCTTATTCTCTCCACATATAGTTTTAAATCGGAGGGAAAAATTGTAGCTTGTATAGAATATTTTGCATCTTATAAGTTACTTGATTTGGTTTTGAAGCAATCTGCAGACTTGCCAAATTCGGAATCTTGGAAAGTGGCAATGTTTATATATGTTTGGATGCAAAATTCTCCTTGTGTCTGGCAAGAAGATGCTGAGCAATACTTATTGCTCGTTCTTCATCTTATTGTCCTATATGATCATTGCAGGCCGATTTTATGCCTTTGAGAAAGCTCATCGGTTGGATCCTACCTCTAGTGGACGTGGAGTTCGTCAATTTAAGACTGCACTCCTTCAACGTCTTGAAAGGGTGAGTTACTTCTCTCGTACTCTAGAAAAGTTCTGTCTTTCACTTTCTTCTTTTGCTTCAACTGTTTTCTTGAATAATTTGCAGGAAAATGATCCAACCTTGATGGGTAGAGTTAAAAAGAGTGATGCACGAGAAATGCAGAGCTTTTATCAGCATTACTACAAAAAATACATCCAAGCATTACAAAGTGCTGCTGACAAAGCTGACCGGTGGGTTCTTTGATGAATCAAGACCCTTTTATATGTTCTGTTTTGAAAATGTTCTTGGGGGAACACCCTGGAATTTTCACCGAATTTTTGACATCTGCATTTCCTTTTAAATCCAGTGCACAGCTTACTAAAGCATACCAAACAGCAAATGTGCTCTTTGAAGTTTTGAAGGCTGTTAACATGACACAATCCATTGGAATTGATCGTGAGGTGAAATGCTTAACACAGGATTGGTCTTCTTGATTTCATTGATTCATTGTCTTGTCTTATTCTGAAACTTATGCAGATCTTAGAAACTCAAGATGAAGTTGCAGAAAAGACTCAGATATATGTTGCTTACAACATCCTACCACTTGACCCTGATAGCGCAAATCAGGCAATTATGAGATATCCTGAGGTGTGTTTCATTCATGTAGTTGCTCATTAACCTGTACTTGAAGTATCTTTTTTACCTCTAGGATGATTGAAATTTTCTTTTCTTGAATAAAGATCCAAGCTGCTGTGGTTGCTCTTCGTAACACAAGGGGTCTTCCATGGCCGAAGGAGCATTCCAGGAAAAAGGATGAAGACATTTTGGATTGGCTTCAGGCAATGTTTGGGTTTCAGGTGCAATAATTTGAGAACACACCAAATAATTAATTCAACTTTGTAGCTTCTATTAAAGATCAAACCTCATTATGGACCTGTAGTTTTTATTTTCTTGTTGTACGTTCATGTGAATATTTGTTGGACTTGCAGAAGGATAATGTGGCAAATCAAAGGGAGCACTTAATTCTATTACTTGCAAATGCACATATACGACATTTTCCAAAGCCTGATCAACCTCCAAAGGTTTGTACTATTACATTCTTATCTTAGTTGATAAAGCTTCTTTCTCATGCTGTTTCCTAGTAGAAAACATTTGGTTAATCCATTGGAGCTCTGCCAACTTTAGAGCTATTTTAACCTTTTGGGATTTCTTGTACTTTATGATTTTGTGCCTTGGTGACTGCTTTCTTCCTGCTTTTGATTATCAGAAGCTTCTGGAGCACTTTTACTCATGATCCTATAGTTGTACATTGCGGTCAGATGATCACTATCTCCACATAGGGGTTTGTCTATAGCATCTAACAATTTGTAACAAAAAAATTTGGATTTAAAATAGTAATTTTTTGTCATTTAAAATTATTATGCTTCACTTTTGTGTGATGTCTGGGCTCTTTTCAAAAAGCTATTGTTCTCTTGCTTTTAGATTTTTGATTATTGTGCATATCTGGCTTCTTTTGCTTTCTAGTTGGATGACCGTGCAATTACAGAAATGATGAAGAGACTTTTCAAGAACTACAAGAAGTGGTGCAAGTATTTGGATAGAAAAAGCAGCCTTTGGTAAGATCCCTAATTCTGGTGCTTTAAATTGCATACTGGCTTTATTATTCTCTCTTTGGACAAGATAGTGTCTGATCCTTTTCCTTCTTTGCGAATATACTCTTATGTTATTACCATATTCTATTTAATTTGTTGAAAGGTTGTCGCGCCTTTGAGGATATTAGGTACAGTCTACTGATGTGGAATGTGACATGGAAGCAGTTGGAATATATCTTCTATTCTTTAACATTTATAATGCCTCTGATTCAAGGTCCCATCTTTTACATTTGTAATTGGATCTGAATTATACCTATATGCAGGTTACCTACCATACAGCAAGAGGTGCAACAGCGTAAGCTGCTATATATGGGCCTATATCTTTTGATTTGGGGTGAAGCTGCTAACTTGAGATTCATGCCGGAATGCCTCTGCTATATTTATCATCATGTATGCTTCAAAATGGTTTCTCGTTGCATAATTTCTCTCTCCTTTTTGAAATACGGTTTTGGTTATTGATTCTTGCCTCTTCTCTTTGACATTTTCTATCTGAAAAAATTTTTGGTCAGAATTCTTGGTTAAATAGTCGTTAGCAAACTGAATTCACATGAGAGGTCGGGTTTGCTTCTCCATTCAATTAAAAACGTTGCCAACTTAGTTAAATCTGAACGATCTTACTGGCCATTTTTGTGGCTGCACAAAGGGTGCCATGTATTTTTCATGTTGCACAAGAAAGTTACCGTCACTTTTGTTGGCACTTCTTGACCATTGTTGATCTTCTAATGAGTTATGGGATCATATACTGTTATTTCAATCCCCTAGCTATTTATGTTCACATTATTGCTATATGATTATGCTAAAGTATCATCTGGTTTTATTATGGAATTTCATCCAGTAGTTTTAATTTTTTTTAATTTGAGCAGCTTGTCGTGGTGTCAAATTGAGAGGTTCCTGTATACCTCCTATAATTGTTTTGTACTGGATGTGTATTGACCATGCTGCTCAGTTCAAGGAGCTCTCTTATCATAGTTTAACATGACTTATATTTGGAATTTCTCCCTATAGATCGATCTATTGGTTGAAAGTTTCTATGAGATTAGTATCTCTCGTCGACGTTGATTGCAATTGAGTGGTGCAACATGTTCTTTTTGTAGATGGCATTTGAACTGTATGGTGTGTTAGCTGGTAATGTTAGTCCAATGACTGGAGAAAATGTAAAACCTGCCTATGGAGGTGATGAAGAGGTCTTTTTGAAAAAAGTTGTGACTCCTATATATAATGTGATTGCAAAGGTATGCTTAAATGCTTGTTTGTCCTTTGTCTGCTTGAGTCTACATTTTCCTTTGGTTAGCTCTTGCTCGAGTGACTGTATTGGTTGATAGGAAGCTGAAAGGAGTAAAAAGGGAAAATCTAAGCATTCTCAATGGAGGAATTATGATGATTTGAATGAATACTTCTGGTTAGTCTCACAATTTTCCAGATTTTCTGGCTTTATTAGCATATCATGCACACATTAATCTGCATTTTATTGATCAATCTGTTATTTGAAATTTGTAGGTCTGCTGACTGCTTCCGATTAGGTTGGCCAATGCGCGATGTTGCCGATTTTTTTTGTTTAGCTGCTGACCAGCATTTTGAGAAAAATGGGGTAGGAAATATTTTTAATATGTACTTTTCCTCTATGTTCTTTATTGCGTTTCTCCCTGACTCATACTCGGGCTAAGAATGCATGGTTAAATTTGTGTTCCGCAGGATAACAAACCAGCCTATGGAGATCGGTGGGTGGGGAAAGTTAATTTTGTTGAAATTCGGACATTCTGGCATGTCTTTAGGAGCTTTGATCGAATGTGGAGTTTTTTGATACTGTGCTTACAGGTACAACATCTGCTTGTTTTCAGTCATTTTATTTGCTGTAATTTTGGAAGTGTTTCTAATAATAAACCTGATTTGTCCTTTATTTTATAATAATCTATAGTTTGTTAACATGGTTTTGATGCTGTCTAATGTTTTAGGCTATGATTATTATTGCTTGGAAGGGACAACTAAATTCAGTCTTTAATGGCGATGTGTTCAAGAATGTATTGAGTATATTTATAACTGCTGCTATATTAAAGTTTGGACAAGGTAAGGAAAAATATAGTAACACTTTTTCTCTATCTTTGCAATAATGCTCTCATATTGCAATTACTTTGAAATATTGAGATACAACTCAAGGCAACATATACTCCCGCAAACATTGTTACTTTTTCTCTGGGATTAAGTTGGTGGGGATAAACACATTTCTTTCATCAAATCCTTGTCTTTATATCTTCCTCATGTTGTTTTATCTTCATTTCATTCTCTATAATGAGTTAATAGTTGTTTGGTTTTAAGTTTTTGACTACTATGGGCTCATGTTTTTATTAGGAGATGAGTAGCGTGATGTACTGTATGCCTGCAGCTAATGGTATTGAGAGGGAGAAGTTTGTTTCCCGTTGGTTTGATTCATAAGATTAGGATCAATTTCAATATACAAAAAATGCTCTGATGGAATTTTCTGAATCCTTTACTGTTGTCTGATGCAGCTGTTCTTGATGTAATCCTTAGTTGGAAAGCTCGGAAGATCATGTCAGTCTATGTTAAGTTGAGATATATTCTGAAGGTTGTTTCAGCTGCTGCGTGGGTTGTAGTTCTGTCCATTACCTATGCATTCTTTTTGGAGAGGCCTCCGGGGTTTGCTAAAACTATTAAAGGCTGGTTTGGAAACAATTCAAGCTCGCCATCATGGTTTATTTTGGCTGTAGTTACCTATCTCTCACCAAATATGCTGGCTGCAGTTTTGTTTGCCTTTCCCTTTATAAGGAGACTTCTGGAGGGATCAGACAATAAGATTGTCATGCTAATGATGTGGTGGTCACAAGTATGATTCTCATTCTTTATTCTTCGTTTTGACTTCATAAGTTTTTGCAGTGAATTTGTTGATATGTTTAGGCAGTGAAATTTGAGATAAACTTAATGTTTGTACATGTTGGATCAGTTCTGATTATGATTGTAAATGATTTGCAGCCCCGACTCTATGTTGGTAGAGGAATGCATGAGAGCTTATTTTCCCTCTTCAAGTAAGTTTGAAATGTCTAATGGAAGTTGCCATCTTCTGAGGTTTAACTTATGTTGCTTGTATTCAGGTACACAATGTTTTGGGTCCTTCTCATTGTGACAAAGTTGGCCTTTAGTTATTACATAGAGGTGTGCCCCTTATTCATACTATAGACTCCCCTTCAGCGATAAATATTTGATTAATTGTTGTGATAAAATATACTAATTAGATTAGTCATAACTCCAACTAAATGGTCATGCATCCTATTGTTAACTGTCAATTTTTCTGTTGCAGATAAAGCCTTTGGTTCGTCCAACCCAAGCCATCATGAGGGCCCGTGTGACTACTTTCCAATGGCATGAATTCTTCCCTCGTGGTAATGAACTTGAAAATATCTGTTACTTGTGTATATTTATGTTTCCTGTTGAATAAATTTGTCACTATTTACTTGTTCATTTTGCAGCAAAAAACAATATCGGTGTTGTGATTGCATTGTGGGCTCCTATTGTTCTTGTATGGCTCGTCTCTTTAAGTTTACGATTTCATTTTTCAATTTTTCCAACTCAGTTTATTTAACATTCCTTCATTTCTAGGTCTACTTCATGGATGCTCAAATTTGGTACGCTATCTTTTCCACATTGTTTGGAGGAATTTATGGAGCATTTCGACGCCTTGGAGAGGTAAGCTACAGCTTTTGGTTATTCTTTAAATGTAACATCTATGATTACATTTATTGTCTTTTGATATCCATGCTTGGTTGCTAATTTAGCACTGGATGTTGTCTTAGACTTTGGACTTTGATTTTTCTTGTGTGGACAGAATTTTGAATGCTTCATTTATTGTTAACTTTTGGTTTTTCTCCTTACTTCTTCGAATAACACCAGATTCGAACATTGGGAATGCTTAGATCTCGTTTTGAATCATTGCCTGGTGTTTTCAATGACCGATTGATACCAAAGGAAAAAAGTGAACCAAAGAAGAAAGGATTGAAGGCCACCTTATCCCGCAAACACACTGACGTAATGTTTACCTATTTACCTATATTATTTGAAATACTGAAGATTCTATTTGTTAAAGGTATTGCCAGAGAAGTCCTTGCATCTTATATGTTATCCTTATTGCAGAACCATTCAGAGAAAGAGGCTGCAAGATTTGCACAGTTGTGGAACAAAATCATTAGTAGTTTTAGGGAAGAAGATCTTATAAGTAACAAGTAAGATGGCAGCTCTAAAAGATGCATTAATTTTAAATTGCAGAGATTTTGGATTTGCATATTGTTTCGTATTTGACATGGTTATATCATTCTCCAGAGAAATGGACTTGTTACTTGTTCCATATTGGGCTGACCGTGATTTGGTGGATATTACACAATGGCCTCCCTTTTTGCTGGCTAGCAAGGTTTCTTTCTGTTTATATGATCTCTTATCTTGTTAGAATTTTCATGTCTAGATAGTCATTCTTGTGTCATTTACAGATCCCAATAGCATTAGATATGGCCAAGGACAGTAATGGTAAGGACAAAGAGCTGAAGAAGAGAATTGGGGCTGACAATTATATGTCTTGTGCTGTTCGTGAATGCTATGCCTCATTTAGGAACATCATTAAATTCTTGGTTCAAGGAACCCGTGAGAAAGAGTAAGTTACTTCCCAATTCAAATAATAGCTGGGGGAGAGCAATACATTCCATGTTAAAGTTTTGGAAGAAGTTTTAGAAGGTTTACCTTGAAGTTGATGCTACTACTTTAATAGTGTTTCTCTGTGCTTATTTTGATTAATTTAATGCAGGGTTATAGATTTCATACTTTCTAAAGTAGACGAGCATATCAAAGCTGATGATCTGATAAGTGAATACAACATGAGTGCCCTTCCTAGTCTCTATGACCATTTTGTGAAGCTTATCAAATATCTGGTATCATTCCAGTTCTTATCAACTTAGGGACCTGATTGAAATTGACACGAACAACTGTTGACCCTTATGTTGAAATCTGCAGCTTGAAAATAATCCAGATGACAGAGATCACGTTGTGATCCTCTTCCAGGACATGCTGGAGGTAGTGGAACAAGATATAATGATGGAGGATTTCATAACAAGGTGCAAAATATACTTTTATCTCTTTGGATACAGTTTAATTTGCAGTGTTTTTTTCTAACATCTTTTCACTTCAATCTTGAAAAGTGTGGTGGATTCTAACCATGGAGGAGCTGGAAATGAAGTCCCAATGCATTTTCAACGAAAGTATCAATTATTTGCATCGTCTGGGGCTATAAAATTTCCAGTTGATCCTGTAACAGAAGCATGGAAAGAGAAGGTATGTCTCTTTGCGGACTAACTGCCTTGATTATCTTTTTCTAGTTTTCCAGCTTTCTTATCCTTGTTTCCCTTTGTGTTTTTGTTTCCAGATTAAACGACTCTTTCTTTTGCTTACAACTAAAGAATCTGCAATGGATGTTCCAACTAACTTAGAAGCTCGGAGGCGTATATCTTTCTTCTCAAACTCGTTATTTATGGACATGCCTGATGCCCCTAAAGTCCGCAACATGCTCTCTTTCTCGTAAGTTTCCTCTTTTATTGATTTTGACAGCGGCTATGTATTTTCATGTTTTCTCAGCTTGATTGTAAAGACAAAAATTTATGTGGGTTGTGGATTTTATTTGACAAATATACAAAACTTCACTGAATATATGTAGCAGCACTTGCTGCCTGAAAGCAAAGTCAAAACAATACTTGATGAAATTCTCACACGAGGAAAAAAGTCTTAATCAATTGAATTTTAATCATAATATTGCCTTTATGTCATTAGATGCTGAGAACTTGTCTATTGTTAGTTTGATACGAGTTATGAATGTTGATTGTCTATCTAACGTCAAATAAGTTTGAACAGAAAGATGTCTGGAGACATTATTTACTGAGCTTAAATGTACCTTGTGTTCGCTATTCCCTTATTTGGAGAAATGATTGATGTTGTAACTTATCTTGTAGGGTTTTAACTCCTTATTATACAGAGGAGGTTCTTTTTTCCTTGCATGATTTGGAGGTGCCAAATGAAGATGGTGTTTCGAACCTCTTTTACTTGCAGAAATTTTTTCCAGGTTTGTTGTCGTCTTGCAGATAACTGCAATCTTTATCCTTACCCATCTTTTGTTTATGGTGATTTGTGATGCATCTTTTTTTTTTATGGGTTACTTTGCTGAAACTTATCACGTATTGCAGTTAGAGGTATGATGTATTACCGGAAAGTGTTAGAGCTCCAGGCTTTCCTTGATATGACTAGGGATGAAGGTAGCTACTATCTCTTAGATTTTAGCTATTGTCTCATGTTATATCTTCATTATGCATATAAGTTGTTAATTGTGTGGTTGGTTATCTTTTTAGATCTGCTGGAGGGTTATCAAGCTATAGAGTTAAATGCTGAAGATCAGTCAAAGGGAGAAAGGTCACTATTGGGACAGTGTCAAGCAGTAGCTGATATGAAATTCACCTATGTGGTATCATGTCAGCAGTACGAGATTCACAAGCGTTCTGGTGATCAAAGAGCACAAGATATTTTGAGGCTTATGACCACGTTGGTATTTTGAGGATGACATTTTTATTTAATGTTGGAATTCGGTGTTTTTAAACTGTGGATTTACTCCTTGGTTGTAGATACCCATCACTTCGGGTTGCATACATTGACGAAGTTGAGGAACCAAGTAAAGGCAGAGGCAAAAATGCCAATGAAAAAGTTTACTATTCTGCTTTAGTGAAGGTTGCCTTACCAAAGTCCATCGATTCTTCAGAGCCGGTTCAAAAGTTAGACGAGGTTAGTATATGCTATAAAAAGCTATTCATTTGTACAACTTTTTATGCATGACAATTGCAGATACTATGGTTTGTTTCTCAATTGTCATCATGATTTCCACTTGTAGGTGATTTATCGAATTAAACTTCTAGGACCAACCATGTTGGGCGTAGTAACTTAAAACCAATTGTTTCTTTCGCGTTTCGAAGAACCAATATCACTGTGATTAATGTGGAGTAAGCAGGTAAGATCGTAAGTCATCTCCACCCTTTCTTTCTTCTTTGTTCTTATTTGAATCCTAACCTCTATATATAGTATTTAAGAAGGAAGAAAGTCGTGAAATTACTTCACCTACTTATCTAAAACAACGTTCGATGTCTGGTTGCTTCCTCCAAATTAATCAGTATGTGTCAGGTCCTGGAACTGATTATCTAATTTTACGTAGATTATTATTTCATTAGTGCTTCTCTTTTGGGGTTGCCTTTTTCTAAATTTGATCTAATATAGAAATTTCTTTCTTTTATGTTTTTGGCCAATAATGTGAGAGTGTCTATCACAAACAAATATTTCTTTTAGTTTAATGACCCCAAAATAGCACAAAAGGTGGATTTATTAGTTTCTGCAATTGAAATTTGAGACAATATGTCCTGGTGTGTTGGATCCCATTACCGGAATCCAACTCTTAATAATTGCTTATGCGTGTAACTCATACACATGCGCCCATGTAAGATCATAATACTGGCGCTTTGATACCACAAATGTTGGATCTCATTTTTGAAATCCAACTCTTAACAAATACCATCATACCTGAGCGTAGTTCCTTGTAATCTCTTCTTACTCTGATACCAAGCATATGCTGGGCCCCGTTGACCATAAACCGTGTGCGTATTATTGCTCGTTATAAAAACTTAAGCGTAATCCAAAACAAATCATAAAGCTTAAAGTCTCATACCTAATCAATAACTTACTCATATTATACCTAATTTCAACTC
>JANVCL010000003.1:438114-494758 GCA_026546855.1 Erythroxylum incrassatum | reverse complement strand
ATTAGGGACATGTAGAACAGAATTTAGTTTCATAGAATCTGTTACTTTGATATCCCCTTTTCGTGCAACTTAGGAGGAATCACCATTTACTACCTTAACTTTTTCATGTCCAGCACACGGAGCATATGAATGAAACATATTAAAATCATCTGTCATATGATCCAAAGCTTCAGAATCAACTATCCACTTCTTCCTACCTCATGAGGATAAAAAATCTTTTATGATATTGCCTCTTATAGTAGCATTAGCAACTGTGATTGCCTTCTTGATAGAAATATCAACTGAGGTTGTATTATTTACGTATTTTATAGATTCTGTAATAGAATTCCTCCTGGAAGGAAACTCCAGGCCTATACAATATCTGTATATTCCAATATGAATCACAATAATCCTCCCCACTAAACAGAATACTCTATATACTCTTCTCCCGTACTCCCTTCTCTACAACCTCTCTCTATAACAAACTCATAACAACCTAGCCTATGTGGCATTTGCCCCTTTTGCCCCTTTACCCATCTTACCCCTACGGATGTAGGTTTGGATGGGCTTAGTGGGCTGATTGTTAACACCAGCAGGCTCTATGCATGGAGTGGTGCTAACAGTGTTCTCTTCAATCTCAAGTTAAGATGTCCATGGATGCTATATAGCCTTTTAATTATATGCAGATGAGTGGAACAACTTTCTTGAACGAGTAGCGTGCATTAATGAAGAAGAACTCAAAGGAGATGATGAATTAGAAGAACTCAAAGGAGATGATGAATTAGAAGAACAACTTCGTCTGTGGGCATCATACAGGGGGCAAACTCTAACTAGAACTGGTACTCTCCTTTCTTGCAGATAACTGCAATCTTTACCCTTAACCATCTTTTGTTTACGGTGATGTGTGATGCATCTTTTTTTTGGTTACTTGCTGAAACTTATCATGTATTGCAGTTAGAGGTATGATGTATTACCGGAAAGCGTTAGAGCTCCAGGCTTTCCTTGATATGGCTAGGGATGAAGGTAGCTACTATCTCTTAGATTTTAGCTATTGTTACATGTTATATCTTCATTATGCATATAAGTTGTTAATTGTGTGGTTGGTTATCTTGTTAGATCTGCTGGAGGGTTATAAAGCTATAGAATTAAATGCTGAAGATCAGTCAAAGGGAGAAAGGTCACTCTTGGCACAGTGTCAAGCAGTAGCTGATATGAAATTCACCTATGTGGTATCATGTCAACAGTATGGGATTCACAAGCGTTCTGGTGATCAAAGAGCACAAGATATTTTGAGGCTTATGACCACGTTGGTATTTTGAGGATGAAATTTTTATTTAATATTGGAATTCGGTGTTTTTAAACTTTGGATTTACTCCTTGGTTGTAGATACTCATCACTTCGGGTTGCATACATTGATGAAGTTGAAGTTGAGGAACCAAGTAAAGGCAGAGGCAAAAATGTCAATGAAAAAGTTTACTATTCTGCTCTAGTGAAGGCTGCCTTACCAAAGTCCATCGATTCTTCAGAGCCAGTACAAAAAGTTAGACTAGGTTAGTACATGCTATAAAAAAGCTACTCATTTATACAACTTTTTATGCATTGACAATTGCAGATCTTATGGTTTGTTTGTCAACTGCCATCTTGATTTCCACTTGTAGGTGATTTATTGAATTAAACTTCCAGGACCAGCCATGTTGGGCGAGGGAAAGCCAGAAAACTAGAACCACGCTATTATTTTTACTCGTGGGGAAGGTTTACAAACAATAGACATGAACCAGGTATGAATGCTGCTTGTGCTGTTTGCTAACAATGTTATCTTTTTGCCTTAATGGATGCTAATTGAATTCTTCAAATTTACAGGATAACTACATGGAAGAAGCCTTAAAAATGAGAAATCTGCTGGCAGAATTTCTTGACAAGCATGATGGTGTGAGAAACCCTACTATTCTTGGCTTCAGGGAGCATATATTTACCGGAAGGTACATTCTTGTTTATGATTTATGTTAGTGATTTGCTCAGATGATTTCCATAATTCTTTAGAAGTCATGCATTGCTGGTTTTTATTTTTCTTGGTGCAGTGTTTCTTCTCTTGCATGGTTTATGTCTAATCAGGAGACAAGTTTTGTGACTATTGGCCAGAGGCTATTGGCTAACCCTCTTAGGTAAGTTGAGTTTATTCACAATGCTACTTTCTCATTTTTCTTTGAGTAATGTTGAGAAGCCATGAACAAGTAAAGAGTTGAACTGCTTATTTAAAATCAACAACTCTGGGTAACTTGAGACACATGAGCGGAAAAAGTGTTTAGGATATTGAACTTTTGGAACAATAATGTAAAGAACAATGCAGATGGCAATGCCCACTATATATTTTTGTTGAATGTTCTCTGTGAGAAATTTTGATGTGCTGTTCATGAGTTCAAAGTGAGTTATGATAGTGGAAATTCCAATTATAATCACCTCTGAGATTTGTGTTTCACTGATTTGATTGATTGTGCTATGATTTTATACAATCATGGAAAAATGATAAAAAGGTAAATAAAAATTCATTGAATTAAATAGATGATTCAAGAATCGAATGCAATAGAAAGCGATAGTTGTTAAGAGTTTTGAATAGCATCTTCAGAAGGGGAATTCTTTGTTGGGCCTCTATTGTTGAATATGTAGCAAAATGATTTTGACGAATACTGTCATGACAACGGCTCTGTGTACGAAATATGTAATAGCGGATCTCCTAATCTTAGCCACAGATAGTATTCAAGCATTTTCATATATGTTGTCTGTCCCTTGTTTCTTGTTTAACAGCTAGTTTTGTCAGGTAATATTTTAATTTTGTACATTTATTATACTGAAACATTCTTTAAGCCCCTTATTATGTCATATAGGGTCCGATTCCATTATGGTCATCCAGATGTCTTTGATAGACTCTTCCATCTCACTAGAGGGGGTGTCAGTAAAGCATCTAAGGTCATCAATTTGAGTGAGGACATATTTGCTGGTATGTAACTGAGGAAGGACTTTCTATGATGTTTTATCTCTTGTACATGATTTCTGTTTGTGTGAAAGTCGCTTCTTTAATATGGTTGTCAAATGCAGGCTTCAATTCAACACTGCGTGATGGTAATGTCACACATCATGAATATATACAAGTGGGGAAAGGAAGGGATGTCGGCCTCAATCAGATATCAATGTTTGAGGCTAAGATTGCCAATGGAAATGGAGAACAGACTTTGAGTCGTGACATCTATCGGCTTGGACACCGTTTCGATTTCTTTAGAATGCTTTCGTGCTATTTCACGACAGTTGGTTTCTACTTCAGCACTCTGGTGCGTTACCATTGTGCTTATTTATTTGAAAGTGTTGCAATAATGTGCTTTATGCTGTGGTTTCTGACATCCCTTTCCTCCCACAGATAACTGTGCTTACTGTATATGTGTTCCTTTACGGCCGCCTTTACCTTGTCCTCAGTGGACTTGAAGAAGGTTTAAGTACTCAGCGAGGAATTCGAGACAATAAGCCCCTTCAAGTGGCTCTTGCATCTCAATCTTTTGTCCAAATCGGATTCTTGATGGCGTTACCTATGTTGATGGAAATCGGCTTGGAAAGGGGTTTCCGCACTGCATTAAGTGAATTTATATTAATGCAACTCCAGCTGGCACCAGTATTTTTCACTTTTTCTCTTGGCACCAAGACTCATTACTATGGAAGAACATTGCTTCACGGAGGAGCAAAATACAGGCCCACAGGTCGTGGTTTCGTGGTGTTCCATGCCAAATTTGCAGAAAACTATAGACTCTATTCTCGCAGTCACTTTGTTAAAGGAATTGAGATGATGATTCTACTTATTGTGTATGAAATCTTTGGTCAGTCTTACAGAAGTGCTGTTGCATATGTCTTGATTACTGTATCGATGTGGTTTATGGTTGGAACTTGGCTTTTTGCCCCCTTCCTGTTCAATCCTTCCGGTTTTGAGTGGCAGAAAATTGTCGATGATTGGACTGATTGGAACAAGTGGATTACTAATCGAGGGGGTATAGGTGTCCCCCCAGAAAAGAGTTGGGAGTCATGGTGGGAAGAAGAACAAGAGCATCTTCGTCATTCTGGAAAGCGTGGTATAGCGGCTGAGATATTGTTGTCTTTGCGATTTTTTATCTACCAATATGGGCTAGTATATCACTTGACAATTGTAAAGAGCTACAAAAGTTTTCTGGTACGTTTGCAACTGCTAGTTCCTCTCTATTTATTTATCTTTTCTTAACTACTGAATATCGAAAAATTGATCTTTATCTCCTTTGTGCTTGGTCATAGGTCTATGGTGTATCATGGCTGGTCATCTTTGTCATATTGTTTGTGATGAAGGTAAACCAGATATTCACATTCTTCATATTAATTAACTTTTTGTTTTGAAATTAAACCTTTAGAAATTGGATAAATATTGTGCACGTGAGTTGATTGATTAATGTTGGTTAATGTTGATTGATTGTAAATAAAAAGGTGCTATGAAATGACTGTAACTGCTTGGTCGATGCTTTACATTGCTATTAGATCCGAGGATGGTCCTTTTCCACTTTTCCGAATAGTGTTACTTCTGAAGGTGTTCAGATTAGTCATCTCCTTTTCCTCCTCTCCTTGAAAATTTTCGGAATAATTCACATGCCATCTTTTCCGTTGATTTTGTCTTCAGACTGTATCAGTAGGACGGCGAAAATTCAGTGCAGAGTTCCAACTTGTCTTCCGGCTCATTAAGGGACTAATATTCCTGACTTTTGTCTCCATTCTGGTCACCTTAATTGCACTGCTTCATATGACACTGCAGGACATCCTTGTATGCATTCTTGCATTTATGCCCACTGGCTGGGGAATACTTTTGGTAAGTCCAAACTACATTTTATGCCTTCCTTACTGCTCTTGGGTCCGAAAACTTGCTAAACATGATCATGCATTGATTTTCTGAGCCTCAGATTGCAACCAAATAACTTGCTTACCGGTTAAGGTCCCATTTTCATGTTTCTTTTACAGTTGGCACAAGCATGTAAGCCCCTTGTACACCGAGCTGGATTCTGGGGATCGGTCCGAACACTTGCACGAGGTTATGAGATTGTTATGGGCTTGCTGCTGTTCACGCCGGTTGCATTCCTTGCCTGGTTCCCCTTTGTGTCAGAGTTCCAGACTCGTATGCTCTTCAACCAAGCCTTCAGCAGAGGTCTGCAAATTTCACGTATTCTAGGCGGACACAGAAATGATCGGTCGTCCCGTAACAAGGAGTAGCACCCAAAATGAGAGATTGATCTTATATAGTACCAAGAGTAAATATATATTGATTCCCCTGAGGCAGGCTCATATCCATTGTAGCCTGTTCTGATTATGAAGGTCGGAACTGTCAAGTGCTTTTGAGGGGAGAGCAATTTTGTAAGTGAAAAATCAATCTTCAGTCCTACCATTCTCCATATTCTGTCTGTATTTCTGCATGACAGTAAGTATATATGTATGCCCAGCGTTTAACTAATTTGCGTTACAAAATTCTCCATCACCAGAGAATAGAATTGGCAAGAACAGGCTTTTAACTCTTATGGGCTCGGACTTTGACACTAAAAGTTATGACAAATTACTTGGGCTCGGGTTTAATCAACATGTCAACTTCGACGGGCTCGAATCTGGGCCTTAGACAGCCTGCCCCTGGCCCTGGTCATTCCAATACTAATTTGAACATTAGCGTCTTGCTCTTCACAAGTTTTGATGTTAGGCCAGTGAACCGTTTACATTTAGAGCTAGTTGTAAATTTTACTTAGTTTAAATAAATTCAGATTAATATATTGCTGATGCAATTTTAAATCTTAAATAAGAGTGCATTATCGTAAATTGGAGAGCTGAATATTATTAAATAATGGTTTAATCTTTAATTATGTATCACAGAAAATTAATGAAACTACACAAATAATGCTTCACAAAGACTCAAGAATGTTTTTATGGCCACATCATTTCATTTGTATTTAAATTAAGCCCATTATTATAAATACAAATAAGACTTTAACAAGAATAATAACATCTAATATAAATGCGTTCTCATGGGTAGTCGGTCAAGTTGGTGGAGTAGGCAGTATGGGATCAAAAGGTCCTGTGTTTAAATCCTCTTATCTACACTCTCTTGGTTAAGGTTGTCGTGTAAGGCTTGCTTAGTACAGAGCACTCAGTTAGTGTAATTTATAGACTATTGTGTCAATTTGAAGGATTATTTAGTGTGCATTCAAAAGATAACAGCTGAGATTTTTTCGTTTCCAAAAAATCCAATATAAATGCTACTGAAAAATAAGACTTTTAATAATTCAAATATGAAATGGGTTTTAGTTTTTCAGCTTTACTTAGAGATTAAGTTTACCTTTTCAAATTTATATAATTAATTTATTTTAATTGAAGTAGTAATTAAAATTAAGCTTAAATAATCATTTAAAATATGTTACATAATTCTTTATGTTAAAAGAAATGGATTGAAATTTAATATTTTTTAAAAATAATTTTAATATATCATGTGCTTTTAAATAATTTAAATTAATTAAAAATAAAATGAACCACGTGAAAGTTATACTTTCTTTTACCTTTATTTATCAAAAAGATACTATTTTTTTATAAAAAAAGGGATATTCTTTTGGTTATTAAAAAAAATAAAAAATAACAAAAAAGTGAGGGAATAAATCACGCGGCTTTCACGTGACCAGCGTACAAACAGCGGGTTTCCTTCACCGCGTCTTAGATTTGTTCAATTCAAAATCCCGTGTCACAACCGGCTGTCACCGGTTTCTCCGGTTAATAATTAAAATAAATAAATATATATAGAAATATGAAAAAATATATATACCCAAAAAAGACGCTACTTTTGAATACTTTTTTTTGCTTTACATCCTCGTTATAACGGTTCATCCATTGTATCTTCTTCTTACTCTTCTTTCTTCACTGCTACGATTCAACTCTGTCTCTAGGCTAGGGTTTACGGTCTCCGGCGATTCAGGTTCTTCGCATTCTCTCTTCCTTTGCTTCTTTCTTTCGTTCTCTGTTTTGTTCTTTTGAGCCTTTTCTTTTGGTGTTTTGGTTGATGAAGAAACGAGAGGAACTGGGAGGTCATTTACGGATCTTAAGGTTTTAAACCGAATGCTATTGTCTTCTGTGCTGTGTGTCTCTCCAAATCTGTTAACTTCTTTAACTTTTTTTAATTAAATTTGTTTTGTTTTTTGTTTAAGTTTAGTGATCATAGAGTTGTTGTATATTACTTGGCATTTCCTTTTGTTTTCAGTGTGAGGTGTGGTTTGTTTCTAATTTTAGATGCTTCAAGCTGTTTTTTTAGCTTAAATTGAAAGAACGAAAGCTAACATTTAAGTTGGCTAACTTATCCCAAGGAAGAGAAGGAATGGTTCTGTGCGCTTTGAATTTGTAATTTAACCTACACTTTGGATTCATTTTGTCCTAACTGATCTGTTAATTGGTTCCAGCAGTGTTTGCTCGTTATAACATCTGATGCCCTGTTTATATTGCTCTGTTATTGGTTTTCTTTTGCATTTTGAGATTTAAGAGTCCAGCATTGTTTTAAGGCTGTTGTATGATTGATTAGAATGATTCTTGCCATATTGGAATTGAGGGCCTTTGTTGTTATACATTGTTTATATGGAAGCAGTGATCCTGCAACAGTAATGTTGCAGTTATGATAAACGTATCACAATTTTTGAATTAGCATTTCGCTCATATTTTGATAGATTCTTCTCTTTTATTTTCACAGTATTTTGTTGGTACCAATTTCTTTACCAAAATTTTGGCTCGGAAGAAACAAATAATTTCCCCTTTTCTTTTTGATTTCTGCTTTGTCCTTTTTTGATTGTATAGTTGAAGGCAGTATTGGTATTTTTGTTTCTTAAGGTTTTTTGTTGTCACTTTTTGTTTATCACTTTGTAGTCTGTAGAAAATGTCCCGAGCAGAGGACCTATGGGAGCGATTAGTACGGGCTGCATTAAGAAGGGAAAGAATTGGCACAGATGGGGTTGGGCAGCCTGTTGGTGGAATTGCTGGATATGTTCCTTCTTCATTAGCAAACAATAGAGATATAGATGCAATTCTGAGGGCTGCTGATGAAATCCAAGACGAAGATCCAAATGTCTCAAGAATTTGTATGTGTTCAGTTTTTTCCGTAATCTTATTGTTCCTTCCTATTATTACTCTAGAAATAATATGATTTACTTTGCTATCAGATTTGAGAGCCTTTCTACCTAAGTTCCATTTTTGGTTTGATTATAGCTGGTATATCATGGGTTTTGGTGTATTGATCATTCCATTTCTTTGCTAAGCAATAATTCCTGGTTTTAGCACAATCTGTTAGAGAGGGGAAGCTCTTTTGAAAGTGAATTAGTATAAGTAGAATGGACAGGAGTGTAGAGATCATAGTCTAATCTTTATATGCATTTCGATTTTCAAACTTAAATTGATACAGATTCAAAGAGTTAACTGTAGCACTACACCTCAATTTCTTGTTGATATGCCTACTTCAGATATGGACTTGAATGTCTCAATGGGGAATTTTTGTTGATTTATGTACTTGGTTCATTGTATTGCTGCTTCCAACATGGGGTACTAGCTTGGCAAAGAGTTGGTATTGCCAGTACTTTGCTGTTTGGATGATTTTATGATTGTATCTATAAATTTTTATTAGCTCAAGCTAGATGGGTGATACTAAAATAAGTAACAACTATCCTTTGATGTAAATATAACACAGAAATATTGAGTCTTCCAAAAATCATTATGCTCTTTCTTTCTCTTGTATAATATTTTTACTCCTTCAGCAAATGATAATGGCTGACTTACAACTAGTAAAAGCATTGTGTATCTTTGCAACTGATTGGATTCTATTCATCGTGTTACCTATAGTGTGTGAGCATGCTTATTCACTTGCACAAAATCTGGATCCCAATAGTGAGGGAAGAGGTGTGCTGCAGTTCAAGACGGGTTTAACGTCTGTTATCAAGGTATAGTCCTTATCAATAGATTTTTAAAGTTTTATGCTTTCATGTGCGAAGCCAAAATCTTCCAAAACCAAGTTGTGTACCGTCCGGTTTGCAACCCCTACTACACATGCTGCCTGTATGTTGCTCTTCTGGCGTTTCTTCTTCTACTAATCATTATGTGCTGTATTTATCTATCATTGTCTGGTTATATATTTATAATAAGAATTTTATTTACTCTATCTAACCCCTTATTTCCATCTTTTGAAACTTTCAGCAAAAGCTTGCTAAGAGAGACAGTGGGTTAATAGATAGAAGCCAGGATATTCCTCGTTTACAAGAATTCTACAAGCTTTATAGACAGAAGAACAATATAGACATGCTACGACAAGAAGAAATGACGTTGAGGGAGTCTGGTGCATTCAGTGGAAACCTTGGCGAGTATGTTTTTAGAATAGCCAAGGAATAAATTCATTACATGAATAGACATTTCCATCTGCTTTGATCTTCTTCTATTCAACTTTTTTTTTGTGTTGTTTTTCTTTTCCTTTCCTTACACTCTCTCTAATGCTTCTCATAAAAGGAATAAAAGGAGCAAGGAAAGTTATTTTCTTTACTTTGAATCTTCTAGAGAAACAAATTGCTTACCCCTGCTCCAGATGTCTTGATATCCCAATTAATCTAACCAACTCAAGAAAAATTTCTTCCTTTACATCTTGGCAGTTTCTTGTGGAAGAGCATCTTTATCCATACAACCACCCAAAAATACCTAACAAATAGAAGGAAACTCATCAATATAGAGAAAGTCAACCGACATGATTTTCAAAAAAATTGGATATTGAAGTAGAGACTCAAGTGGTCATAGGATAAGTCATGACAGTAGCTCTTTGTTGTGATTACGTTAAAGTTTCTTTTAATCTTGATATATTATTTGATTCCATTTTGCCAATCTAGGTTGGAAAGGAAAACTGTGAAGAGAAAGCGTGTTTTTGCAACTCTTAGAATTTTAGGGTCAGTGCTTAAGCAGCTGACGAAGGAAATTCCTGAAGAGGTACTTCTTGTTCTCTGTTAGATAGTTTTGACATTATCTTTCATAAACTTAAGGGTCACTTTTCTAGTGGGGCATAATGCAAAATCTGAAACTTAGTGTAGTTTTGACAGTATCTTCATAAACTTAATAGTCACTTGTGAAGTGGGGCATGCTGCAAAATCTGAAACTTAGTGTTTTTCAGCCTTGTGGCTGTGTGATTTTCCCATAGAAATGCCACATCGTTTGCAACTTTTAAGTGTGAGCAGAGTGTTATCTTCTTATTTTGTTTTTGTACCCACTTCAACAATTGCTAAATTATTGCAGCTGAATCAAATGATTGAAGCAGATGCAGCAATGTCTGAGGATTTAATTGCTTATAATATCATCCCAGTTGATGGCCAAAGTACAACAAATGCTATTGTGACTTTTCCTGAGGTCTACTAATTTTCTTCTATATCTGATGCTCATGTTCTCTTATTACGCATTCCTTATTCATTAGAGCTTGTGAGCAGGTGCGGGCAGCTAGTTCTGCTTTACAATATTTCCATGGTCTTCCAAACTTGCCAGAGGATTTCACTTTTCCTTCCACACGGAAAGCTGATATGCTGGATTTTCTGCAGTATGTTTTTGGGTTTCAGGTTTGTACCTTTCTGGTGATGCGATGTAAGTTATGTATGTTATCGCTTCCTTTTAGGTAGATGGTTGGGTTTTTCTCTGGAAGGTTTTGGATAGTTACTTTCACTGGTTATCTGACTGAACGTTTTGCTAGTTGATAAGTCCTGTAGCTACGTTTTAATTTTACTCAAATCTGAGTAGTTTTGCAATTAACTTGTTGGGTTTTTACTTTGTCGCTTTCAGAAGGATAATGTCTCTAATCAGCGAGAACATGTAGTTCATCTTCTTGCAAATGAGCAATCTCGACTCCGCATCCCTGAAGAAACTGAACCAGTATGCATGATTTTGCTTGGATCACAAGTCTAAGTTTGCTTTGATTTTCTATTAGAACATTTTAGGTGGTTTGTAATGGTGGCATTTGCTTGCTTTTCTTAAAAATCAAAAGAAGCCCTGTATCTGCATATCTATGTATTTTATGACTTGCATTTTTTTTGAGTAGAATTTTTATATTGGGTTTTGATGCTTTTTTCATGGTTGGAATCCTTTAAGTTTTTGTAAAGAAGTTTATGTGGTTTGGTGTTATGTTCAATTCCTGGATACATTTTCTGTGCAATTTTTTTTTTCTAATTGATGTAGAATGTTGGGAGAGTTTTGTGACTTATACATCTTAGAAATAATAAAATAGCTGGTTGTGATTTATTTTACTGCCCTGTTTTGCACAATTCTTGTTCCGTTTACATGTTTCCCTTTGTAATTTAATCTGCTTTTGTTGAAAATGATTTTTTTTCTTAATATTTTCAATTATAATCTGACATTCCCATGTTTTATTGTTCCAGAAATTGGATGAAGCTGCTGTACTGAAGGTATTCATGAAATCACTTGATAATTACATAAAGTGGTGCAACTGCTTGTGCATTCAGCCTATTTGGAGCAAGTATGGAACCATCCTTTGCATTAGCTTGTTGCTGGATAGTTGTTGTGATATCATGCCCTAAAATTATCGTGTGCTTTGCAGCTTGGAGGCTGTTAGCAAGGAGAAGAAATTGCTATTTGTTTCCCTGTACTTTCTTATATGGGGTGAAGCTGCTAATATTAGATTTCTCCCAGAGTGCTTGTGCTACATATTTCATCATGTAAGTCGTCCTGGGAGTGCATCGTATCCTTTAGTTGCATTTTGATTTATTATCCTGTTCATTTCTATCCATTTTCTCTTTATTTCCATTTTCATTTACTTCAGGTTGCATTAATCTTAAGCTCTGATCAGTTCTTTCTGATATCAAAATGTGTTTTTATTTATTGCTGAAGTTGCTCAGTAGACTTTTTTCTTCCAATTTGCTACTAAGGCGTGGCAATAATTTTTGATTTATTTTTCTTTGTTAAATGAACTATCAAAACAATGAGAATGTTATAATAGCATCATAGACTACTACTTTCAATTTTTACACTGATATTAGTAACTTCACTTTGAACTTTAAACTTTTTTTGCAGATGGTAAGGGAAATGGATGAGATATTGAAGCGGCCTATAGCACAGCCTGCAAATAGCTGCCGCAGATCCGAAGACAATGTTGCCTCCTTCCTTAATTACGTTATTACTCCTCTATATGAGGTTGTTGCTGCAGTAAGTGTCAAAATCATGGTTGAAGTTTGGGACAGTGACAGTACTTGTTCATTTGTCATTTGCAAGTGCACTGCTACCTGCTTACGTTTTGATAAATTACTTTCCTTAACTCTGGGACATAGGACATATAATCAAACATTTTCTAAGCATTTCAAATCGTTTTATTTCCAGATTTTGTATACATGATTGCTATTATAAACTGTTTCTCAGGAAACTCACCCTTGATAGTGGGAAGTTGTTTAAGGAAATTGTCCTTCCTGTTTTGTGGTGGTTCCTTATCCTTTCTGAAAGTTCTGAATATAAAATTTCGTCATAATTTAAGCATCCAAAGGTTGTGAATATAAGCATTTCCTGTAATCTGGATCTTAATATTTTCTTTTTTTCAATGTGTGTTTCTCTAGGGACATATTATAGTGGTCTGTTATGATCAGTGGTTTCCTTACTTACGATCTCCATACATTTCATTACTTCTGCAATTGTCCTTTTATGTTGCCTTCTATTTTCTTCTTAACGTGCCTAACACTGATAGGAAGCTGCAAATAATAATAATGGACAAGCACCTCATTCTGCTTGGAGAAATTATGACGATTTCAACGAGTATTTTTGGTAAGTTTTCACTTATTTGCAGGCCATGCTAGTTGGTTTACTGACTTGAATTTGGTTTGATGGTATGCTAAATGGAGGCACGTTATTTTTCAGTCTTGAATTAGATGACGTTGGAGACTGCTAAGAGTATCCTGATTTCGAGCTTGATATTCCTTTTTATTCAATTTCCTTATCTGCTTATTGTAAAATATGGGACATCATCTAAATAAAGTATGTTAATGAAAAAATCATTTAGTTTTACACTTTTTTCGTTCACTAATTTACTTCCTATTGATTATCTACTTTAATGTGCTGACCTGAACATCTGTCTTAACTACTCATTATGTCCCAGGTCGCTTAATTGCTTTGACCTCAGCTGGCCATGGCGCGAGGGTTTGCCCTTTTTCCAGAAACCAAAACTGAGGACAAAGGTTTGCAACTTTCTATTGCTACCATCTTTGGTTTTTTAACTGGAGGTCCTAAGAATAAAAGTTATCGCTAATTTCTTTTACCTTCTATCCAAATTTGTCCTATTTTAGCTTTAGCTGTTCTTTTATCATGTACTTCATTATTTTTTGGGAATTAAAAAACATTGAAAACCTTGATAGTTCTTGAATGCCCTGCTGGAGAAAGTGCAGGCTATAGCAGTGAAATGATTTGTTGTTTACCTTATAGTACATGATTCCTTGTTGAACGTAAGTTTAAGTGTAGTAATGAACTTCCTTGTTGTTTACTTTGGAATGGTTGTCTTTGATCACCTATTGTCTGATTAAACCTACTGAAATCACATTGTTTTGGTGATGCCATTATAATTACATAATCTTTGAACTTATTTCTTTGTCTTAAATATGTTTTAATGATCTTGTCAAATATGAATGATCTTTTATAGTTTCTTTATTCCATTTTGAAGACAAGACAGTCGGGTATTACGGCTTCAGGTTATATTAGTTAGTATTTTTATTTTATGCCTTGGATACTTGTCACACTGTGAATCATGTTTCTTTATTTGCTTGTCTGTTTTTGTAGTATCTACTTAAAACTGCAGGAAGTCAACGTCAAGGGAAAACTTCATTCGTGGAGCATAGGACATTCCTTCACATTTACCATAGTTTTCACCGTCTCTGGATATTTCTTGTTATGATGCTACAGGTATGCATGTCCTGATGCAAACTTGTTTCACTTAGTTTCCCTTTATTGCATACTTGAAAATCTCTTGGTGTTATCCATAATCTGTTTCCTAGCTAATAGTATTGTGAACATAAAAGATTCTGCCCTTTACCTAAGATATTAATTCATATTGTTGCAGGGGCTTACCATTATTGCTTTCAATAATGCTAACTTTGGGAAGAAAACCATACGGGAGCTTCTGAGTCTTGGGCCAACTTTTGTTGTGATGAAGTTTGTTGAAAGTATGGTCCTCCACTTCTTTTACTGGTGCTTTAGGTGTTTGCTAAATGGAGTTTGTTCAACATAACTAATTTGTTAAATGTTCTATCACATGATTCAATTGGTGGATCTCTTTCCTATTGATTTAGGTGTATTGGATGTCCTCATGATGTATGGTGCTTATGCCACAACACAGCATGTAGCCCTTTCACGGGTTTTTCTGCGTTTTGTTTGGTTTAGTGCAGCTTCAGTCTTCTTGTGTTTCCTTTACATGTATGTGAATCATTCCATCAATTATTCCTTTGTGTGTTTTCATTCCAACATTTATCTCATTATGTCCTACTACTATCATTCTAACAATTTGCCTGCATTTTGTTTGTTGTTATCTGAATGCTGTTCTCATATACAGCAAAGCTCTCCAGGGACAGGAAAATTCAGTCGTTTACAGACTGTATATCATTGTTGTTGGTGTCTATGCTGGTGTCCAACTTTTTATTAGTTTTCTTATGCGAATACCAGCTTGTCACCAAATTACTAATCAATGTGATCAGTGGCCTTTGATTCGCTTCATCAAGTGGATGCGCCAGGTTTGCCATTTCTTTTGTTCTCCTTTCTTAACTTCTAGAATATTGTTTTTTTTATACACTTGTATTATATTAAGCTTGGAAATGAGCTGGGCCAGAAGCAGCCTAAATCTGGCCTGTCCTCCCCCAAGTGGACAAAATCAACATTATCTATAGAATAACTGACGAGAATGATGTCGTTTTGGTCCTGATGTTTTCAAACCTACTGTCAAAACAACATCGTTCTGGCGGTGGGGCCTCAAGCCAGCTGAGTTTCGGGTTGCCCTCAGCCCAAGCTTGGCCTAAAGAACAGTCAAACCGAGCTTGGCCTGCTGACTTTGGGCCAGATCTAGCTGTTCCGGGTCAAAACTGCCAAGCCTGTATCATTTTCAGTTTCTGGTATCTAATATATTACATTTTCTGCTGTTGATTTTGTGCTCTTTATAGGAAAGATACTACGTTGGGCGTGGCATGTATGAAAGGACTAGTGACTTCATAAAGTAATCTTCTGATCTCTTATCAGTTGATGTTCACACTTTTGTTTGCTACTTATAGGCTTTTGAATTTCTGTCACTGCTTGGGCAAAGAATGGGTATGGAATGCTTGTAAAATCAAACTCTCCTCTCTTTGATAATGACATGTTTTGCTGCTGCAGGTATATGCTTTTCTGGCTTGTTATTTTGGGTGCGAAGTTCGCATTTGCTTATTTCCTCATGGCAAGTAGTAGCATCATAAAATGCTTGTGTAACCAAGCCATGAAATTTTTCCCTTTCAATTAATCATTTTTATTGGTTAATACAGATCCGTCCATTGGTGAAACCAACAAAGGCTATTGTGCAGATGACTGATGATATTCCATATTCTTGGCATGACCTTGTATCTAAACGTAAGATCTTATTATGTTTTGTTAATCTGTCTACATGTATGATATACACAAACATGCAGTGGCACTGCACTTTTCACCAAGTTTCCCATCGTGTTTGCATTGAGCTGAATTTGCTCAAATACCAATATTTATTGTCTTTGTTCTGTGCTTGCAGATAACCATAACGCATTGACAGTTGTTAGTTTGTGGGCACCTGTAATTGCTGTAAGTTTAAATTCATATTCATATTTATGATGTGGATTTTTTCAATCATGTGCAACTTTAAACGTGATTTAGTTATTCATTTTAAATTCCTGGTTTGTACTCTATGATAAATCATAATTTGTGCACCCAGAGGCCGCTATATGTATCATTTTTCCATCAACATGTGGGTATTTCTGCTTGAAGTATATTCAACTGGGACCCTAGTACCAGTTGTAAGAAACCAATTTTAATTTATTGGAACCAAGTGAAACATACTGCTATCTCAGTTGGAGAATAGAGCTATTATGAGCCCATTTAACAAATAGTGTCTCTTATCTCTGTAGGACTTTAAAGGCAAGTCAATTTGATCTGATATGCCCTCCCTCCCCCTTTTCTTCAACAGATATATTTTTTAGATATCCATGTGTTCTACACTATCATATCTGCTGTTTATGGATTCTTACTGGGAGCTAGAGATCGCCTCGGGGAAGTAAGTCGTTTTAATTGATCCTTCTGCATTAAGTTGGTACAATTTTTTTGTAGTTTCACAATTTTTTGGTAGTTTCTTTCTACTTTATTACCACCTTTCTGATTTGGCTTTGTTTGTGTTTCAGTATTTGTTGTTTTCCTTAACATTCCCACAGTTCTGTTGTTCCATGGAGAGTCACTATTTGTAATGATTGCAGATTCGATCTCTTGAAGCTGTCCACAAAATCTTCGAGGAGTTTCCTGGGGCTTTTATGAATACTCTACATGTTCAACTTAAGAACAGGTAGGTTTCTTCTTCAATCTTTGTTGTTTATAATGGTTGATAGTCAATCCTGTTTAGGTCCTTCAAATTCATACTTTTCTTGTTCTTTTTTCTGCTGTGCTGTTACATTGGATCTTAAAAAAATGTATGTCTTGCAGGACTCCTGGCAGCTCTTCTAATCAGGTTAGTGACCTGCATTGCTCATTGTCATGCTTAAATTCTTGTTAATTGATAAGTTTAACATTTCAATGCTTTTTTTTGGTTGATTCCTGCAGGAGTTTTTGCTTTGGTTTGATATGCTTTTCTATGTTGAGAACTGACATTCATGTTTTTAATTCTTTCACTGATTGCATTGATACTTATACTTCTTTGGTGGTGAAAAGTATTCTGCTATCTTGTAGCTTTAACCTTTTACTTCTTTGTTTATTCATCTTTGATTGTGCTGATCTGTGGTGGTTAACCTTCTCTGTGGTAGGTTGTGAAGAACAAAAAGATTGATGCTGCTAGATTCTCTCCCTTCTGGAATGAGATTATAAAGAATCTTAGGGAAGAGGATTATATATCTACCCTGTGAGTTTACTATATCTGTTATCCTATTTGATTTAAATTTCAATTTAAGAGGAGATTGTAAACATGCGCAAAGGCTTGTGTTCCTTTAGAGGCTTGAGACCATGCCTCCATCCTGTAGTTGAGAACAAAGTGAATCTGATCCTAGGTCCTGTATATTCTATTGTCTTGTGGAATTTTAGTATTTTCTGTTTATAATGTAGGTTGGATTAAGGAACTTAGATTGTGTGTAGCTTGAGTCCATTCTTCTGTGTACTTGGGAAACTATGGATTGATTCCTTTGCGGCCTTAACTTTTACTTCCTCAATTTGGTTTTATAGGAGGGAATTCTAAGAGAAAAATATGTTTAATCTGGCTGCAGCTTATTGTAATCACCACCTTTTCTTCCCCTGGTCATAGCGGTTTGAACCATAATAATGGTTTTTTGTTCTTTCTTAAATCAGGGAAATGGAGTTGCTTCTGATGCCAAAAAATTCTAGTAATCTTCCCCTGGTTCAGTGGCCCCTTTTTCTTCTTGCTAGCAAGGTCATTTTGAGGTTCTTAGTGCAATTTTTATGTGACGATCTTTCTGAATATCATAGTTCTCTTAGTTCTCTTTTGGTTTTCTTCATGCTGTGTAGATATTTTTGGCTAAAGATATCGCTGTAGAAAATAGAGACTCACAGGATGAGTTGTGGGAGAGAATTTCAAGAGATGACTATATGAAGTATGCTGTTGAAGAGTGCTACTGTGTCCTGAAACTCATACTGACAGAAATATTGGGAAGTGAAGGAAGGATGTGGTATGTGATGTTTTAAGCGATCTCACACCTGTTTGCTATGTGAATCATTGCATGTGCATGAGAAGCTTTCTGTGGTTATCAAATTCATTTCAGGGTTGAAAGGGTATACGAAGACATTCAAGCAAGCATTGGGAAGAAGGAAATTCATCGTAACGTCGGGCTAAATAAGTTACCACTAGTTATTTCACGAGTAACTGCGCTGACGGGTATTCTGGTATGTTATGTATCTGCTTTTGTTGATTTTTCAAGTGTGGAAGAGTTAGCTTTCCGGATAGCTCAATCAAACTAAGGGGAACACCAAGCGAATTTGAAATGTTTAATAGAGCCATTTTGAGAGAAATGGCTAACCTTAAACAGAGAAGTCAAAAATGTAAAAATTGAATAAAAGATGAAAAGATCCAATTGCATTGTTTATTATTCCTATCTCCTCTATTCAAATGGTGGTCTTTCTTTTGGGTGGTTATTCCATGGTCATCTAATTCGCATTTCTGTTGCTTATTGTTGCGTTTTATATTTCTGATCTGGCATATTTACACCATCTATGTAACTTGATGCATCAGCTTTCAGATATGTCAATTGGATATATATTGCATTCATATGTTTCATTTTCTTCATACAATTTGAACTGTGATATCTGGCCTAGTGTCTACTTGTAAGCATGCCTTATTGCAACATCTTGTTCTTTCTTGTGTATATGAGAGGCAATGATTCTGTGGAAGAATGCCTTTATTTATTCTCTTTGAACTGATTTTTCTACAGAAAGAGGCAGAGACACCGGATTTGGTAAAAGGTGCAATTAAGGCTGTTCAAGATCTCTATGATGTTGTGCGCATTGATGTGCTTTCTATTGATATGAGGTCTTATATAGCCTTATTGTTGTCAGTTATCTTTCTTATACATGTTTTATGAACTGTGCTGAATTTTCATGTGAATCTTTATTCCAGGGAGCACTATGAAACATGGGATTTGCTTTCAAAAGCCAGGATTGAAGGTCGTCTGTTTACAGACTTGAAGTGGCCAAGAAATGCTCAGTTGGTATGTCTTGGTAGTTGAAGTTCAGATCATTATAAAATTGGAGTTATTGTTCTTTTCATATGAGATAAAAGTAATTTTGGTGAATATGCAGAGAGCACAGGTTAAAAGATTGCATTCACTTTTAACTATTAAGGAGTCTGCTTCAAATGTTCCCAAGAATATCGAGGCCAGGCGCAGACTACAATTCTTCACAAATTCACTTTTTATGGATATGCCTATAACAAAGCCAGTCCGTGAGATGCTGCCCTTCAGGTTATTTTATCTTGGAATAAGATGCAGGAGTAAAATGGATGTGACAAATTCATTATCTCAATCACCTTTGTTTGTTGCAGTGTTTTCACACCGTATTATTCTGAGATTGTTCTTTATAGCATGGCTGAACTGCTAAAGAAGAATGAAGATGGTATATCAACTCTGTTTTACCTCCAGAAAATATTTCCAGGTAGGCTGTGCTTAATTGTGGCACATTTGCAGAATGTTTCTGTGTGTTTGATGTTGCAGTGTGCTTTGGTAGTTTGACTGTCTCATTTTTATACCAAGATGAACGTTTGTACATCTTTTGTTTTCTGGCAATCTTTTATGTGTGCTATCAGTGTTTTCATGAGGATAGGATCTTTAATAAGATGGTAGCACGGTCAATCCATGATGGTAAAAATAAGTTATGAAGTGAAAAGGATAATAGAAAAATACCTAAAGAAATATTTTGTGCAATCCTACTGTGCATGTTTGATTTGTTACTTGTGTTTGGCTTGTTGAAGCCCCTTTCATCTCTGGTTGAAGATTTGAGATTTAGTATTTAGTATTATTATGTTTATGTTTTTTATAAATCTTGCTTCCACAGTGGAATATTTAGTGTACTCTATTTGGAGTATCGTTCTTATTCTCCCATCGTTGTAAATAAAATATCTAAACTTTGTTAATGACACACTTGAGTACTTTCGTGTTTTTTGTGTATGTAGATGTAGGTCTTTGGCTGAATCCTGTTAAACTTTGTGTAAATCCTAAACCCTTTTGTTCCTCCTCATCCTTTACTTTCACAATTCTGTCTCTCGCTTCACCCTATTTGTTTGAGTTTGAGAGTACTTTTTCTTTGGTTAATCATTTGATGATCAATCTTCGAGTCTTGTAAGCCAGCTGTCTATATTAGTTTGACTTTTACAAGTCTGACTCTGTAGCTTGAACTGTACTGTTCTTTAAATTGCCTGCAGTCTGATTTTCTTTTTCTTTTCATATTCTGTTGCAGATGAATGGAGAAATTTTCTTGCTCGAATTGGGCGTGATGAAAATGCATTAGATACGGAGCTCTTTGATAGTCCTAGTGATGTCCTTGAACTCCGGTTTTGGGCTTCTTACAGGGGACAAACATTGGCAAGAACTGGTAAATTATTTCACCTAGCCTCTGCGTGTCTTTCTTGTTGCACATAATATACTTGTACAAACATTGTTGTTGGGTTTAGTGATTGTCAACCAGCATAAGTATTGGGGCCATTATTATTTGCACTTTGTACTTTTTGGAAAGCAGAGAGGAAGACTTTTTGAGGGCATATTTTCTTGTTTTATTAATTTTTTGTTGATATGTATCTTCTCCTGTTGTTTTTTTTACCTAGTTTTCATTTTTATGTTAAATTAAGTGAATACATACCTTTCTATTAGCTGTTCAATCTTTCTAAGCTGATACATTGTCCAAATGCAGTTCGTGGGATGATGTATTATAGGAAAGCCATTATGCTTCAAGCCCATTTGGAAAGAGCAACTGGTGGAGGTAAGGTCTTCACGTAAATGGTTGTTAGTTTACTCAGATATGGTAAGTGATTTGTTTGTGCATTGGCTAACATCAGATTTGGAAGCTGCCATTCCTAGCAATGATGCAACTGATACGAAGGGATTTGAGTTGTCTCGTGAGGCTCGAGCTCAGGCTGACTTAAAGTTTACATATGTGGTAACATGTCAAATATATGGAAAACAGAAAGAGGAGCAAAAACCTGAGGCAGCTGATATTGCACTTCTGATGCAAAGGTGAGCTCTAGCTTCTCGGCCCTAATAAATGTTGTTTTTCCATCTCTTTTTAGTTCCCAATTCTTTTTTCATCTCATTTTCCTCTTATGATCACATTAGAGTGTTCAACCTTTCTTGTGTTCTTTTTGTTTTTTTTTCTTCCTTAAATACTTTATAGTGTCCAATATGCCTGATATATACTATACTTGTGATGTTAGAAATGAAGCTCTTCGTGTTGCTTTTATTGATGATGTTGAATCTCTCAAGGATGGTAAAGTGCAGAGAGATTTTTATTCCAAACTCGTGAAAGCTGATATCAACGGAAAAGATAAGGTTTGTGTCTTTCTTCATTCTCATCTGTTGTTTGCAGTAGTTGTCAATATTGATTAATATTAAGTGAACAAAAATTTATTCATTTACTTTTCAAGATCATGTTCAGCGTGACCCGTAACCTGCCTTCTGTAGTATTCGAGAATTTACAATTGTATGGTTTAGTGTGATATAAGCTGTAACCCTACCTAATTTTTTTTTTTGCATTTACCTCTAACTTTACGCCTTTACAGTCAAAATTTCCATGCATTTAGAACTTCAATTTTACATATAGAACTTCAACTCTTTTTTCATTTTCCTCTAGCTTACCGCCTCTACTACAAACTATTTTCCTAGTGAAATTTACTCTAAATTAGCAACTGGACTGCCTTTTATTTTAGTAGTAGTTGTTCAGTTGCACTTTTTGGCCGAAAAATCAATTTGGAAGGTGGGATTTTAGGGGCTTGCTTGGTTATGCCTCAAGTTTGATCGAAGCCAGTTGAATGCATCGTGTAGCTACCAAAGCGGATTTTGTCCTCTAGCACCTAACATACGATACGGAGTTACTTTTAATTTCTCTTAAACCCAAAATACTATGACACATACTTCCTTGAAAATCAGCATTATTCTTCATGTCCCATTGCAATCTCCATGTTCATTTTTTTTTTCAAAGCTTCTACTTTGGAGCTTTTGAGCTATAAAACCCAATTAGGCTAATGGGGCTAATCGGCTGCAAGTCTTACATGTAAGTACCTTTTGTTGTAGCCCTGTTAATTAAATTTTGTGATGATGGCATTCCAATCATGTAGAGTTTTTAATTAGATATTATGCTATTGCCCTTTTTTATTTGTTTTCCAATTGTGAAGGAAATTTACTCTATAAAGTTGCCTGGAAATCCAAAACTTGGAGAAGGAAAACCTGAGAATCAGAACCATGCTATTGTATTTACTCGCGGAAGTGCAGTTCAGACAATTGATATGAATCAGGTAACTGAATTTACCTTTATCACTACATTGAGACTTCAGAAACTTATCGCACAAGTTTGATATGGTATTATTTATCTTAACATTGTAGTCTAATACACTTCAAGTTTCTTGCATCTCCAATAGGAGAAATTGATTATCACTTTTACATTTAAGACAGTAAGGATGTTGATAGAAACATTTGTAGCTTTTCATCAGGGATAAACTGCTCAAAGCTCTGAATCTGTGAATAACTATGATTACTTTGGTGACCAATCTCTCATTTTGATCTCATAATATATTGATCAAAATTTTCATGATGCCGTAAGTTATTCTGATGTATGACTGCAGGACTCTACCTGACACTACATCAACCCTTCCTCCTTGTGACATATAGATCTTATTTGATGATGATGTGTGTGTGTGTGTGTGCATGAATTTCATAAGGAACTACTGTATATACCTCGTTATGTGGGAGGAGTTGTCATATATTCTGCCTTTTTGTTTTTTTGAACGCACAAATGCTGCATTTTCCAACTTAGTTTACTGAGTTTATTACTAACTGGGGAAACTAAGAAAGATCTATCCGTAACATTTTGTTCCTCTGAAAATTGTATCTTGGTCGGCAGTTGGTGGGTGTATACAGAATTCCCTGAAGGGTTAATTGTGACATCTTGCTTGACTGTTCCACATGATGCATCTGCTGATAAATCTTTCATGTCTGGCTTCATGTAAAATGGATTGGCCCTTAGTTATTGATGTAAATTCCAATACCCAACAGCTGAATGGTCTTGGGGTTGACATGGATATAGTGCTCCTGAGAATTTAACTGGCCTTAGAATTGTAACTTAAGATTGAGCAGCATGAATTCCATTGTCCTTCTTGTCATTTTCCTAGTGGATAGATTGGGCAATCCTTGTTATATCTTTGTGATTTAAATTTTGAACTCCATTCATGACTACTACTGCAATTATTTAATCTTCTAGCATATTATTTTCAAATGTTCTCAAAAAATAATATTCTAGTGCTACTTTGATAGAATACTTTAGCTATTTATACGTACAAGTTTATCACACTGATCTGTTGATTTTGGCAATTCATGACCTTGCGTGGAATTTTATATTTGTTGTCACATTAGGATAATTATTTTGAAGAGGCTTTAAAGATGAGAAATCTTCTTGAAGAATTCCATCGTGACCATGGTATTCGTCCTCCAACTATTCTTGGGGTCAGGGAGCATGTATTTACTGGAAGGTCTGTTTTCTGTTTATCATTTTATGCTGTTTCTGTATTTTCATTTATTAGGATCATGATCATTCAGAGGCTTATATTTTGGTGCAGTGTCTCTTCTTTGGCCTCTTTTATGTCAAATCAAGAAACTAGCTTTGTCACGCTTGGTCAGCGTGTTCTGGCTAATCCTCTTAAGTAAGCCCACTTTTCAGAGTAATTGCAATTCCTCGATTTGATTCAGTATATGGTTATTTATGCTGAAAGTGATTGGAATGTGCAGGGTGCGGATGCATTATGGTCATCCAGATGTTTTTGACAGAGTTTTCCACATAACTAGGGGTGGTATTAGCAAGGCTTCTCGTGTAATTAACATCAGTGAAGATATTTATGCAGGCATGGTCATTTGTTACTAACTTTTTCTCTGGATTGAGTTATTTCCTGGTGATATCCATACAATAGAGATTTTTGACCATTTGACTTGATATGCAGGATTCAATTCAACTCTTCGGCAAGGAAACATTACTCATCATGAATACATTCAGGTACTTTCTTTCTATTTCAAATGACGTACTAGTACAGAAACTCAAACTGTGATGTCCATTTTAATTCCAGGTTGGTAAAGGACGAGATGTTGGTCTTAACCAGATTGCTCTATTTGAGGGCAAGGTTGCTGGTGGCAATGGTGAGCAAGTTCTTAGTCGTGATATATACAGGCTTGGGCAGCTATTTGACTTCTTCCGGATGATGTCCTTTTTCTTTACCACCGTGGGATACTATTTTTGTACTATGGTGAGTGACTGTTCAAAAGTTTCACTTTTCCCATTGGATAAAGTTCATTCCCACACATTGGATTGCCCTTTTTCATGTACTGATTATGATTTTTTTATCTTTTTGCTCTCCTAAATATTATGCTCTTCTTGAATGTTTCTCACATCTTATACTTGTTTTTCCTACCTGTGGTGTGACCATATGTGTAATTGAGTTGCATTTAAAATGATATAGAGAAGCAATAGCTTAAATTTTTAGAGTAATAAAGGTTTAGCATGCCTAGTCTAGTGTCTTGCGGGGGAATTAGGCAGGAAGTCACAAAATAATTAGGACAAGAGCTTTTCAACACATTTTTAGTTTCATGGCCTCCAGTTCTCCTAACAATACCATTTTGAATTTGTTTTGCAGTTAACTGTGCTGACTGTGTACGCTTTCCTTTATGGAAAGACATATTTGGTAAGCTTGAATGTGTTGGCTACATATGGAGCATTTTTAATGATCATCCAATTGAAATGTTTATTTGATCTTTGTTAAGTTACTGTTTCTTTTAGTTGCCAGGAGTAGTTAGTCCCAATCCAAAATGTATTATGGGTGTGAAACTTTGATGTCATTTTAGTGCTAGTCCCAGAATATCTTCATTACTTTACACATTTGTTTTTGAAGTAATTAGTATAAAGATATTCCCTAATTTCAGGGTAAAATGCACACTTCAGCTCCAAGTTATATATTTTGACACTTAGGTTCATCAGAGTCGAGCAGTTAGTCCTAAATTACTGAAGTATCCTTTAATTCAAGCAGTTAGAAGCATCTCCTTCACACAAAAATGATATTCTCCCCCCTCTCATTGTTGTTGCTCTACCTTCTAGAAATTTGTTTTTGTTCACTTGCGAAAGCTGCTTTGATACACAGGTCTTTCCTCCATCATTTTCTATTTCTTTTATGATGCATCAATGTTCACACGATAGCAAATAGTCATTGAATAAATGGAATAAATGTGGGAAACAAGTAAATTGTTGAGAGATGGGAATTAAGTACCTCAAGTGAAGTCAAGTTGGGGACTTCGATTGTTTATATTTCCACATTTGGCTTGTTGATTTTTCTGAACCCTTGAAAATAGGATGTGCTATTGTCTTGTGTTCCCCTTCATGCTCCATACTGTGAGCATTTAAGTTCTTATGAAACTTTGCAATTGAGATGTGTTCTTCTTTCAGGCATTGTCTGGAGTTGGTGAAACTTTTCAAGAGAGAGCTCGTGTAATGAATAATACTGCCTTGAGTGCTGCTTTAAATACACAGTTCCTTTTTCAAATTGGTGTTTTTACTGCTGTGCCAATGATTTTGGGCTTCATCTTGGAACAAGGTTTTCTCAGGGTAATTTCCGTTTTCCACCTACGTATTTTCTTCTGAATGATGAAACCCAAGGATTTAATTTAATTAAAGATTGCTGGCAAAAATCCACTAATACATCATAGATGGGAGAACAAGGTTTGAATTCAAGACCTACCCGTTCATAAAGACACTAATTCTGGGGTAAAAGAACCAAAATGCTTAACCTGGTGGTCTAAGAATGGATCAAATACAATTCTAAGCTAAAGTATGTAAACCCTGTTCAGTAATCTGTGAATATTGCTTTGCTTATACCGATTCACAGGAGGGATGGCAATGGGCCGGCCCATGGGCCTACCCCACCAAATTATTTTAAATAATTTTTTTAAAATTAAAAGTGGAAAACGTCTTTTTTTAAATTCAGTCCCCTAACTCTTTTAAGAAAAACGTGTCGTTTTGCTTAGAATAGTTGAGCCTCGGATCAATTTGGGTCTGGCCTGTCCCATAGGCCAGCGCATTGCCATCCCTAATGATTCATCTGGTTAATCTGAAGACTGGAGGATTTTGTTTTTTTTAAACTGCATTTTCAAATTACTTGGATATTTTAACAATTTCATTAAGGGGTCAAGTGATTTAATTAAAGTATTTGGTTGTCCATTTTGAATATCTTCCTCTTGCCATTGAATTAAGGTGTCTCATCATTTGTTGTGTTAATCTTTGGGGCATGTGGTGGTTTAAACAGCAGTTTGTCACATCAATTGCATTTATATGATTGGAGACTCCACATACTTGACGTCCTTTTTCTGATTCTGGAATTTTGTTGGAGACGTCACATACTTGACGTCCTTTTTCTGATTCTGGTATGCCGAGATATTGAGGTTCATCTTTATGCAATTTTTCACATATATGCTGCAGGCCATTGTCAGTTTCACCACAATGCAGTTTCAGCTTTGTTCTGTGTTCTTCACATTCTCTTTGGGAACAAGGACACATTACTTTGGTCGGACCATTCTTCATGGCGGTGCAAAGGTATTCTTTGCTCCTTAATGTCTATCTTCATAATTTAATCTATTTTGGTTTGTATGCATTTTTTTAAACCTTTTATCTTTTTCTTGTAGTACCGAGCCACAGGTAGGGGATTTGTGGTCCGCCATATCAAGTTTGCCGAGAACTATAGATTATACTCTCGGAGTCACTTTGTTAAGGGGTAATCTTTTGTCCTCTCCATGTGATCCCCACATACCCTACAAGACAAAGTCTTCTTTAAGCCTGAATATTGTTTGTCCCTTTTTCCAGTCTAGAAGTAGTGCTCTTGCTCATTGTGTACCTTGCCTATGGATATAACGAAGGAGGTGCACTATCATACATTCTTCTATCAATAAGCAGTTGGTTCATGGCTCTTTCTTGGCTTTTTGCTCCATATCTGTTTAATCCGTCCGGATTTGAGTGGCAAAAGTAAGCACTGTTTTGGTATTATAGTCCTTTGAAGTTAGGTATAATGCTGCTACATTTAGTAACTCAATTTATACTTTAGGACCGTGGAAGACTTCAGGGACTGGACAAATTGGCTTCTCTACAGAGGTGGAATAGGGGTTAAGGGAGAAGAAAGCTGGGAGGCCTGGTGGGATGAAGAACTGGTACTGCTTATTTCTGCATTAATATCTTTGTCATGTTTCTAATTCTTCCCAATAATTGCATAGAACAAAAGAATTTGCTTTTGCAAAACAAGAATAGAGTAAATTTTCCACCTCAATTGCCTGTTAGAATGTCATCATTCCCTTTGGCAACTTGAGTGGTTGTCCTTAAGGTCTTAGTGCAAATTATTTGATTGTCCACATTAACCAGTCAATGGTTGTTCACCTATCAAATTACTAACCTTAAAGTAGTTATGAGCATTTAAATTTGCTGTCAAGGCATGTTTTTCTATCTTTTGAGTCTACATGTTCAATATACAAAGTTTCTTTAAAGTTTCAATACCATTAAACTTTGTATCATTGACATTGCACTGGTCTTTCTAATGCTCAATTCTTGTGTTTGTAGGCGCATATTCGAACTTTGCGTGGGAGGATACTTGAAACTATTTTGAGCCTAAGATTCTTCGTTTTCCAGTATGGCATCGTGTACAAACTAAACGTACAAGGCAGTAACACGTCATTAACGGTGAGTGTGTGCGAGCATCATTAATTGCAGGTTTTCGTTACTCATTGTAAACAGGCATCGTTTGCTTCTTTCATGCTTTTTACTCTTTGGTCAATGGAAATCATTTTAGATATTGATATCATAAATGACATCATTTACCGGGTTTCCTTAGTCATATTTTACTTGTTTGATCATGCAATCATACAGTTCTGGAAAGAATTTAGCTCAACTGTCACTTCTCATTTGTTGAGACCTTATCCGGTTATTTCTGTAGGTGTATGGCTTATCTTGGGTTGTGCTTGCTGTGCTCATAGTTCTTTTCAAGGTATGTGATATGACTTTATAAACCACATGACATCGGGCTTCTGATTATCAGACTTTGTAAACTGATTGCTTCTTCTTCGTCCTCTAAAATTTTGGTTCTTAGGTGTTCACATTCAGCCAGAAGATGTCTGTGAATTTCCAGCTTTTGTTGCGGTTCATCCAAGGTGTCTCATTCCTATTGGCATTGGCTGGATTGGCTGTTGCTGTTGTGTTCACAAAGTTGTCTATTCCTGACATATTTGCTTGCATTTTAGCATTTATACCCACTGGCTGGGCAATCCTCTCTGTGAGTACTACTTTTTTCTTAGTTCTGCTCTTTACTTGTTCAAAAACTAAAACAGAGAACAATTTTTTTTACACATTGAAATCACAATAAAAAACATGCTAAAATTGTGAAATTTTAAACTTATATTTGCCTCTAGTACAATGGTGAATTTGAGGCATGTACCATCATATGCTTGATAATCGTAACCTGTTCAAATACCTGTGAAACGAACTTTTGATTGAAAAGAGGTTCTCAAAAAACTGGAACAAGTTTTTCTCTCCTATTAGCTGTAACTAATTAGTGTTATATAATATACTCAAATTAGGATCAAGTTTTTCTCTCCCATGAGCTGTAACTAATTAGTGTTATATAATATACTCAAATTAGGATCAAGTTTTTCTCTCTTATGTAGCAGCTTTTTTTTTATAGTCTCTGTTCTTTTCCAATATTGGAATCTCGTTGGTTTTCCAGATTGCTGCTGCTTGGAAGCCATTGATAAAGAAGCTTGGATTATGGAAATCCATCCGATCAATTGCCCGTCTCTACGATGCTGGGATGGGAATGATCATCTTCATGCCTATCGCTCTCTTTTCTTGGTTCCCATTTGTATCAACATTCCAAACCCGGCTTATGTTCAACCAAGCTTTTAGCAGAGGGTTGGAAATTTCTCTAATTCTCGCCGGAAACAACCCCAACACTGGGATATGATTTCTGCACCTCGTTCCGTCGCCATTGTTACCGGTTTCTTTACGCTGCTTTTTTTATTCGAATTTTTGACATATAATTTTCTTCATGGTAAATGTGGCAAGCCCATTGTTCATGTACCTGGGATTGCTCTTCTCTGTTTATGTTGGTAGCTGTGTGACATAATATAGATTTCGGGCAGTCTTGTTGTAGCCCATTTCTGCAGGATCTAAGCTCTGTCTATTCCACATGTATAGTTGATAATTATTGCACATTGGTGGTTCATCCTATATAGATTGTAGAATAGTAGTGCTTTTTCGTGAGAGACGTCGCCAATTCCTGATGTAAATTTTTTCATATCTTTTGTATTCTACTCCTATTTTGTTTCTAAAAGGCTTGATGATTCGAAACTTCCTCATTTTCTCATGATCTTACAGGTGTGTTTTGCTTCTTTGAAGAGTAAAGAAAGAATAATATGTTCGTTTGTTTCTTATAGATCTTCTACATGCAGAAATCAGCTAGTTGGTTCATTACACACCACATGGAGTCACAGGAAACCCTTAGGATTTGCTCTCTTCAAGTTGATGAATAAATATAAGGTAACATTTCACGTGAATTCTTAGTTGACTGAAGTTCGGAAATTCACGTGTGATGACAGCACGTGTAGTAGGAACCAGAAAGCCTCATAATCACAGGTGCTGAAAGAGGTCGCTGTTCGCCAAGTACAATGAGTAAGTAGATCAAATGGTGATTTCCATTTTTATGAATTGAATTAAATTTGGTAGTAAATGCCGAAAAGGGGTTTTGTCTACTCATTGAATTAATTGCCAATGAGCCATACGTTATCACATTATTATACTAAGAATCTTGCATGCCGGTACTAACTTCGTTATTATTTAATAATTATACGATTTTTGTCAAATTTCATTTATATTTATTATAATGAATAGGTTCTTATTTTTAATAATACTATACCGAAAGTGGTAATTTTAAAATTATGAAAATTAAAATAACAAAAGTTAAATCATAAAAATTTCAATATATTTAATCATTTTCTTTATAACAAACTGGACTGTAACTTGCCATCAGTCTTGTTATTTAACAACCCTTCTACTTCTAGGGTTGGTAAATTGGATGCCATTCGGTTTGAAATTCAATTTATCCTTATCTTTCTAAAGGTGATATGTCTAATCAAATAAGGTATCAGATAGTTTCAGGTATAATTTGGGGTATTCGAATTAATCATTAATGATCGGTTTCATTGGTATTCTTTCGATATGCGAGATCTTTCTTGTTATAAGTGGATGCCAATTTTAAAGAACTCGATTTAAATTGACTAAACTTGAATTAATTGAGTCCTATGACAAATTTGAATACGAGGATTATTAGATGCAATTTTACAATTAAATTTAAATCTGAGTTTAAATTATTCTTTAAAAAAGGCCTTAGTTGGGCTCAATTTAGTGCTTGCTTAACCTTTTTGTATTCTTAACTGTAGCTTTGGTTATTTCCCCTTGGAGTATAAGTTCTTATCCTTCCTTAAAGTTCAAACGTTAAAGATGCAGAATAGATAGAGAGAGAGCGAGAATAAATGACTCCAAAGAAGAAAAGATAGAGCAAAAGTGATTTGGACGATGACGGGAGGAGTACTAAAGGGAAAGATAAGGAAGCAACCATGGACTGGTTGATATGCTAATCTACCATAATCAAGAAATTCCCCTTTCAGTAAGGCCAATGAATGTGGTAAAGCATTTGGTGAGGATGTGAGATTTAATTCAGTAATTAGAATATGATTCCCAAATAGTAGTTTCAATGGACCCGTATTAAAGTGAATGATTCCAAGCAGATCAAAAGGATATGCTTCCTCTTTTAAGTGATTCCAATGACTTCTTCCTACTTCCTACCTAAGTACTTGTAAACGATTTCCATCTAAAACGTCAAAAAAAAAAAGTTCGAAAGAAACTCATGTATTGTTTGTGCATTGTTGGATTTTATTACCAAATTTTTATAATTTGATATTTATTAATAATCCACCTATTGAATGCAACAATATGTTAGGATTTCATCTAATTTCACCAAGCGGTATTATAATCAAATGATTAAAAAATTTAACCACTTTGGCGATTCATCCCTGAAAAATTTGAACCAGTTTATTTTTTAGTTCAATTTTCAACTTTTTAGTTGATTAACTTTAATAAATTTTGTTGTTAAAAACCAATTAGTTAAATCAGTTGATTAATAAGTTCTTATAAACTAAATTAATTTTTATTTAATAATTTTTTAATTAAAATTCAAATTCTTAAATAGGTAAGAATAATCTTTTTCAATCGTGTTTTAAATTTTTTAATTATATTCAATCTTTAGCTGATTTTATAATGGTGTTGAATCTTTTAATCTTTTTGTCTTACTAGTTTAGCATCTAATTCAGAGATAATATATTTAAAAATGTACAATTTTTTATTTAAAACTAAAAATTTTAATTTATTGACTGACCTTTTTGAAGTTTATATAAATTAAATTAAAATATCTTTTGTTGATATGTCATATCCAACAAATGATTAACCTTATTAGCAAAAAAACAACTTTCTAACCTAAATTAAAAATATTTAAAAGTTTAATATTTAAAAAATAAATAATTTTAAATATTTCATGTCTTATAATAAAAATAGATGTGGTAATTAAGATTAAGAAAACAAGTCATGAATTTAAATTAGTAAAATTGGGCCCTAATACTAATAGAATTAAGACTTCCAACAATCCAACAAGACCTTTACTTTCTAATTCATACCAAATCCAACTTTAGAATAACTCTCTGTAGCTTCAACACGTGTCATCATCGTCACCGTTTATCCAACGACATTCTCAAAAGACCAAAAAGCCCAAACCGCCTTCTCTTTATCTCCTACATATACGCGCCTCCTCCTTCTAATCTCAGAAATTACGTAACGCAAGAAATCGTAAAGTTTGGGATTTCATAATTTTTAGAGTTAAATCGATTAAAGAAATTTGATTTGCTTGAGAAACGAAGGGATTAACGAAATTCGACACCCGAAATCGTAACAGCAACTGCAAGATCGAAACCTGTTCTAGGGTTTTTGATTGATTTCTTGTGGGTGCTGAATTAAAGCCGCTTAATTTCATATTTTTTGAGTTTGGGTTTTGGTTTTTCATCTTGGGGTTTCTCTCCTGAGGGATTTAGGGTTTGGGATTTTATTTTATTTTTCCGTTTTCCCATGAACGATCAGTCGCTGATGATGGGCCAACAGCAACAAAAGCCACCGATGATGAGCCAGCAACCGCCGCCGATGATGACTCAATCTCAGGTAATGAACCCGATGACTCAGGGTATGAACCCGGTTCAGTTGGGTCACGGTCAGCCTATGAACCAACCGCCAATGATGGTGATGAATCCGATGACAAGAGGTGGGTACAAGCCGTGGACTGTGGATCCAACAAATTATGGTGGTGCCTTGAACTTTAATAGCAACAATTTTGTTGCTTCTAACAAGTCAAGAATCAAGAACAACAAGAACAATTGGAAGGGAAAGAATGCCAACAAGAACAAAGAGCAGCAGAGAAATCCAATTACCAGTGGTAGTGGTGGGTATAAGCCACCGAGTCTTAATGAGTTGCAAGCTCAGAATCGAATGAAAGCGAGGAAGTACTATTACAATCCCAACAAGAAGAAGTACAACAACCGTTTTGCGCCTTATGCGCCACGGAACACGACGTCTTTTATCATACGGGCGAAAAGGTCGGGGGGTATTGCTTCGTTGGTGTCACCGTGTCCGGTGACGCCGGCGGTGCTGCCTACGCCGATAATTTCTCCGTCGAGTGAGGTGTTGGGGGATATGGCGAAGGAGGAATGGGGGGTGGATGGATATGGGTCGATGAAGGGGTTGATCAGGCTGAGGTCGCCGGGAAATGAGGAGGAGGAGGAAGAAGAAGGTAACGGCTCGAGTGAGAGTGATGTGGAGGAGCATGTGGAGGTGGAGAGGAGGTTGGACCATGATTTGAGTCGGTTTGAGATGATATATCCCAGTTATGGAGGTGTTGGGGTTGGAGAGTATAATTATAGCTACAATAATGTCCTAGAGAATAGGGTGGATGATCAGGATTCCCATATAGCTCAACTTGAGGAAGAGAATTTGACTTTGAAGGAAAGGCTGTTTTTGATGGAAAGAGAATTGGGGGATTTAAGGAGGAGGTTGCTGTTCTTGGAGGGGCAGCACGGTGGTGGTGGAAGTAGTTCTGGTGGTCAGGGTAATAGTGTTGCGTTGGTCGACGAGGACGTTAGTGAAAATGTGTCCGAGAATGATGAGAATGGGAACGAGAGTGATGGAGGGTGTGATGTTGGTGCTACTAGTCATGAGGAAAAGGCGGAGTGCATGGATGGTAAAAAACATACAGGCAGTGATGTTGAGGGTGAGTGTAATGATGCTTGCATGGAAAAAAATGTAGGCAATGATGAAGTTGCTGTAAAGGATGATAAGGAAGGGACTGAGATCATACTAACCAATGAAGCTACCGTTCAGGATAACGAGATTACAGATGGGAATAGGGGATATAGTAGTGTATTATCTGTTAATTCAGAACTGGTAAAGGAGGATATGATAGAATAGGTGATGAACATGCACTTGAAGGCAATGTCAGAATAGGGCATGTTCAAGAATGACGATTCTGAGCTGGTGATATTGTGCTGGACCGTGTTGATGTAAGTCTTCTCTGGATGGATATAGTTTTTGCTCGAGTCACTATAGATATGTCACGACCTGTTGATATAGTTCTTCTTTCTTCCCTTTAGTTTTATTGGCCGAAGAGGGATGGTTGGAAGAGCTAACTCTTCTTTTCTCATGCTTTTCTCATTTGGCTTGTTTAATGTAGGATGTAGCTCTTAGGATTTAGCCTTTTTAAACTTTAGATTTTGACAGTACCCTGAATTTGTAAGCTAAATCCTTGACTTTTATGTACTGGTGCTTTTTAATTGACTTTGTTTAATATCTTCATTTATTTTGTATGCTTGCAATTCCTACCTTTTTTTTATGTGTGCAGCTTAATACAAAGATTTGACTCATTTTTTCATGTTGTCCATGATCGTAATTTTCTGTTTAATCTGATTAGTAATGATCCCGAAGAACTCTTGCAGAAGATTAAGAGCAAGTCTTAGCCAGTTTAATGTAATATTTCAAACAGAACAGATGTGTCCTCACTGTTCATGGAAGACGCCTGGTTTCCGGTTCTGATGCCATTGCAACTCCTCAAGTTGTTACCTCTCAACCAAAGATGGGGTAAGTTTTGGTGTCAAACTGACGTGGACCAACACAAAAAGTATGGTTACTACTCGATACTATACCTAGCTGGGAGAGTTTGTAAGATGACTGCTCATTAATGGACGTCAGGGTGGAAGACAATTCTTGGTCAAGTGCTCTGTGGTTCATACCCGTATCCCCCAACTAGTCTCTGTCTCCCCAAGTATAAAGTTTGGCAATGTCATTACTAAAGGATCAACGATGATGCTGAAGGAGTATGACGAATTTCTGAAGAACATAAGTTTTCAGGCATGATATGTAACAGCGCTTTTGCTGGCATAAGTTGAGAAGCGTGAAGAATGAAGCTTGAGTTTCAGGCTGAGTGGTGTTTTCCGCAACTGAGCGCGAGTTTTCTTCCTTACTAGCCAAGCAGAAGCTCTTATTCAATGTACTCTGTTAGCTATTAGCTCTTTTCACACGTGATATGATTAGGTGTACCTGGTTTTGATATGATGACACTCAAAAGAACCAGGGATTGGCTTCATTAGAGATGTTTGTAAAATGCAATGAGAAATGACCTTATTGATCCTATTCATATTTTCAATATAGGAGGTATTGGGAAGTAGCAAAAAAGTTGAGCTAAAGAGAAGCAGAATCCTAAGAAATAGCTATGAGTAGATACAGCTTGAAGGAAAAGTTTATATTCTTGGGATTCTTGCTGGATTAGATGCTTTATGAGAGTGAAGTGACCTATTAAACACCAACTTCTTTGAAATCAGTAGCTTTCTCTTGGTTGCTAAATGCAAACTCTCACCATACAATAAGTTGTACAAAACAAAGACATCTCCAAATGCTACACATTCAAGAGTGCATGACAAAATTGCTTGAATGACAAAATTGTCAATATAGTCGCTATCTAAAATGATAGACACCTCCAAATGCTACACACTCAAGAGTGCAAATGATATACTTTTCTTAGACAATCTATTTACTAATGTTGATAATTACCATTTTGCTGACATTTTTACCGATCAATACTCACCTTTCATATTCATTTTCGGATTTATCCAGAATCAGTTTCATCTCTGCTTCACATCTGCTTAGATCCATCAGTTCGTACGTGCACAAAAGTAATGCCATTGTAACCTCGGCTTATCCTTATTTTATCATCACAGTACCTGCAACATGATAGTCAATATGAGCACATGAAGAATCCGTGTAAAATTGTAGCCTAGAAAAGGGTCAAATGGATTCTTCTGATTAGATGTTTGATAACTTGAACTAGGAATCTTACAGAAGCTCTAAGTTGATCTTGGTTTCCATCTCCAAAGGGTATCCTACTGGACCAGCTATGATGGCTGCATCATCCAATGTGACATTGTAAGTGTTCGGGTTCGTATTCGACTTGCTGAACAAAATTGTATCAAATGTGAGGGATAGGTTTCATAGAAAACCTCAAGAAAAATCTGCATTTATCTTTGTCTTGGAGTCTGCATTGATCATTGAGAAACTTACACAAATGTTCCGGTCATGGAAAATCTGAGGCCAAGTAAGATGTCTACAACAAATTTCATTTGTCCATTCCTTTTCACAATCTAAAACAAAGAGATACAGATGTCTCCATAAGAAAAGTTTATGTGGATTGCATCCATATAATTTCAGAACTATGACTGCCATTTTCTCTGTACCTGCTTTCCCATAAGGCCATTGGCTGCATTCTCTATCCAACTATCTGTCTCAATCTGGAACATAGACAACTCTTTAACCATTAGTTCAGTTGAAACTAAAACATTAAGCATTCAAATTATTGCTTTATTATTAATAACCGAAGATGATTTTCATTTAAGAATTTGAATATTCTTACAGCATATCCTAAACAAAGGAAAGAACTTGATGATGCAGAAGTATCATCTATATAAACTCATACAGTAGATGCTCTTGTGATCTTATTCTTACCTGTGAACTCCATATCATTTCCCATTCTCCTTCAAGAAGCTCTAGTTCATCTTTATTCACATTTTGATTTGAAGTCAGGAACGCATCAATTGCCTGCACAGTAAATGATTAAAAAGGAGAAACTTTCTTATCTTGTTACTGATGGAACCCTGAAAATAATTCACTAATAACTTCTCAGTTTACCTCACTAACTTGTGTTCCCGTGGAAATGGCTGACAACAGTATTTGTCTAGGTTCAGTTTTCTTTTGTAGCACAAACGTGGTGCCCTGCACTACACAAATGCAAGAGAATTTTGAGCATATATGTTTGAAACATGCACTAATTGTGTGCTTCCCAACAAGAGAGATCAATAGAACAAGAACTAAACTAGTGTCCTGGAGGTTACAAAATGAAGACGTACCTTACTACCTCTGGAGATGCGGAGGTTTCCTGAAGGAGACAGGTATGTTATGTCCAACCAACCTTTTACTTCGTCGCCAAGAAGCTTGAATGGCACAGGATATGGAACTTTAAATGGTAAAAATTTGAATGAAAATATTCCTCTATCAAATCGAAAAAGGATTCGTCTGCCATTTGCAACTGATGCTGCTGCCTGTTAAAAGGTAGATGATGTAAGATGAAGAGTTGATTCTTCCATACTAACAAGCTTTTGATCATTTCCAATGCATGAAAGATCAGAGCCATAAATTTTAAATTACAGATTATGGAAGGTAAAAGTTACTAAGCTGTAGATAGAAAGTGATCTTATCCAATAACTCTTTCACTGCTTGCTTGATGTCTCTGAGTTCTAATAAATGGCTGGAATGAAGGTCATGCTCTAGATATCTTGTGTTCACATCTCAAGAAAAGGTATTATCAACATTGATTATCTTTTTGACAAGTTGTTATTATATGAACAAAAACATCAAGTTAATTAATATATTCAACAGTAAGATATACGCCTCATACCTCTACTTTCAGCTCGCCAATCACGTCTGAGAACACTACAATGTTGGATACTTGGGGATCATCTTTTTGAAGGCTCACCTCTTGAAATACCCTAAAGAAATCAATGCCAACAAATGTTCTCTGCAAGCATATATGGTAATCTGTAAGAGGGAGATTGACAAAAAATGCAGATGGAATCGTTTCATAATGTTTCAAGCACATGAAGGTGAACTTTCATAATTGGACTCCTCCTTGCTCACTCTAGTTTGGGAAATAGATTATTTTAAAAAAACTGTCTTCTCATGCTTATTTGCTGATTTATTGTATACTTTAACATTGCCAATCGGGGACCTTAGAGATATTTTAATATGGAGCAGAAAAGATTCTTACTTCAATCATCCGAGGAACAACATATTCTCAATCAAGCCATCTTTGAATGAGGAGAACTTTCACATAATCCCGAAAGTACAGTATCTCAGTTTCTCCATATTTTGCAATTCGAGTTGATTCAGAATGACAGAAGTGCATTCACAGAATAGGGGGAGCATTAAAGATCAGGGCTCTTTCTGAATTGAGTTGATAAATGGCTTATCGATCACAAAGAATACTACTAAACACACATAGCATAGGAAGAAACTGGGAGGCAGAGGAAAGGTATGCGGGGAAGTGTACCTGGATTGGAGATGCTGTACCAGGTCTAGTGGTAAACATCAATTGCCAACGACCTTCAATTAAACTTGAGCTTGTCTGGGAAACATTATCAGTAGTACAGGTTATATTTTGGAGAAGACAGATTAGCTAAGAAAGCAGAACTAGTACGAAGTTATGCTACTTCAAAGCTATGGATCAGAACAGAATCATTATCACGTATTCTTGAATGACGACAATGAGCTTAGAGAAAAGCAGAACCAATACAAGTTATAGATACGTATGCACGACTTGACCAAAAATTATTTAAAGTATCGTACAATTCATTAGTCCGATCATTTGTAGGAGCTACCCTCTATTTGTCGACGTAATCCAAGCAGTTTCAGGTGCTTGCAGAGCATATTTACCGAAACAAATATGATTATCTCGATAAGATATTCCTTTCAGTCTTCCTCTTTTTTTTTCAAGTAGTATTCAATCAATTACGTATTAATCAATATTCGATTGATTGATTTGAGGTTATCGACAAAAAAGATTTTGTCACTCCTTATAGACCTGAACCTGGGTGATCTATCCATGATCAAGATGAAGCTTGGGTGAAACTAAGTGAAGGTCCAATTGCAAAATCTGATCCAATTTATCGTAATCGATTAGTTAACATATTGGTTAACCCTATTCTCAATTTTTGTAAAAGCTATGGCAGCTGCTGACTGAAGCAGCTATTGGGGTGGCTATTGTTTTGTCAACTTATCGTGGTAAATTTTTGCACATGTGAATGCATCTAACTTGTCATCTCATAGTGCTTGCCTATGGAGTTAAGCTCGACCCAATTGTAAACAAATCAATGTCCAGCATCTTCTAATTCAAGTTGATCTTCAATGCACAGCAGTGCATTCTAGTGTATCAAATCTATGAATAGGAGGTACTAAAATATATTACGTACTGGTTCGGGCACGCCCTCCAACCCTTCCAAAACCTTCACAGCACGTTCCACGTCCTACAAAACAAGAAATTGACAAGTTTCTGTAAAGATTACCCAGCCGCATACTGTTATATACTCTACGTTCAACGGCAGGACCTCAAAACGCAAATAAACAATACTCTACATCGAGTTGCCGGGAGGTTGCAGATTTCCCACGTCCTTGGATACCAATAAGTGCGTTGATCAGCTGGTTTTCGGGTTCAGTAAATGAGACTTCTTGCTTTTCTTCCACTAAAGAAGATTGGCACACATGGGTACCTCTTCTACCATATAAAGATGAGTTCTTTACAAGCTTTAGAGGGTTTGAATGGAGGATTCTCGGGTTAAATGATGGTACAAAGGTGGGTGATGATGGGTTAATGACATGCCATTTCAGAGCCATTACTTATGCAGAAGGTGACCGTAAATACAGGGGTTGCTTATGTGAGCTGAGGAGAAGTTCGTCTACTTGGTCTGTTTTAGTGGTTTCTATGGGAAGTAGTTACTAGTGGTCGTTAAGGAACTTTATCTAAGAAAATATCTAATGTTGGGCTGTCTGACTCCTGGCTTGATATTGCAGCATATGTTAAACCTTTCCATTTTGATAAATCTTCCATATCCTAAACGCCATTGAAGATATTGGCAAGCATCTTGACTCCAAGTAAACTTTTGTTCAGAACTCGACTTAAAAAATATAATTAATCAAAATAACGTCATTTTAACTTATACATTTAAGAACTTAAAGATCAAAACAACTCATGTTAGTCGATACACTTCTTGTCTTTGCAACCCTATTTAGAAATTTTTCACAGCTCACTTATGCTTGTCTACCTACTTGTGCTGCCCTCGCCATCAAAGGACCCAGTCCAATATGAAAGGGGAGATATGATGGAAATTCTCTGCACATTTCTTTGTTAACAATAAACTGAGTCATATATACAATTGGGTTCTTATATGATCACATAAATACATGAATATATTATAACCAAAAATGGATTGACATAGTTTAGGAAGAATTGAGAACATATGCTTCAGCTTAAAAAGACCACTGGATCCAGCTGTCCATGGAACCTGTGATGAGAACATGATGTTGCAGGTGTCTTTCGCCTTGGATGGCCAATGTCACCCGCAGATTTTGAAACATAAATAAACAACAAAGATGACTGCAAATCCACTTCAACTTGCACAGATACAGAAGTTCTTTGTCATCTAGCAACACCAAATTTCATGCATTATCTGGGAAAAGGTTAAAGACCGCCCTTGTTGGGGCAAAGAGATGAAAGGAACTACAACTACTCTGTTGGCATCATAACAACCAGTCGCAGCTTCCTCTGCTGGCATAGTTGTACAAGATTTCTGTATATTGTTATCCTAGCTGTATCATTACCCAAAAGAACATGAGCGATGCTATAAGATTGACCTTTCTCAACTGCAAATTGCCACTCTCTCGTAGAGATTAGGAACCAATCTTTTCTTGCAGACTTTGTGGCCTTTACTTCAATGTATTCTTCCTCCCCTATAACAATATCGTAGGGCAACCCACTTTCATTATTTGCATTAATCCACCGGACAACTTTGTCTGGGAATATGTTACACATGTGTTTGAAAGCAAGTTGTTCGCCAAGCCTCCCAGTAAGTATCGCTTGAGCTCTATCAGGCGCACCAGTGTTAAGCTGATCTCTTTGGGGAAATTTTGAGCCATTCAACTCAGGGCCATCAGCAACATCATATGCATCGGCAGGTTCACAAGCAAAATCAACAATAGGGGTCTGATTGCAAGCTTGAGCAGAATGATTAGTTGTAATTTGAGAGTCTGGGGATACTAACACCGCTGAATCATATTCAATGGTCCAGTTAGCATCAAGATCTATTGGGGCTTTTCCTGTGATCTGGGAGCCAATGATCATTGCATTCTCATCCTTCATCTCAAGCGACTTGATATGATGCGACACCGAAGGTTGGCCATTTGCAATAGCATAATCAAAGTCAGGTGCAGTTCTCCAATCATCCGGTGGCCAGTTCATACTAATCCCTACTTTGTTCTTGAGCTTCGCAGGTTTCTGCTCATAAGTTGAACTGGAAGCAATATCTATTTTAAGTGCTTCTGCATTCTCTGATGAATCAAAAACACACGAGAGGGACCAAACAGATTCTTCTTCAGGAAGCCTTGGTACCTTTTGACTGTTAATGATGAAGAACTCTGTTTGCTCCTCAGAGGAACCAGACGTAACCATCACGGTGATCAAATGAAGAAAATTAGCCAAATGTAGCTCTTGAATTCCATCAAAGAACAAGCGAGAAAGCTCCAAAAATAGAGCATGTGAATCTGATTCCAATGTCGTGTACAAAGTACTACCCTGAAAACCAATAAAAGAAATATTAGTGAATGATTAGACATAATCATCAATAACATGCTGCCACACAGCTCATAAGGGGAAAAGAGGAGAATTAGGTAGATATGTTTGCTTAAGAAGAAACCATTGCCGCCACTTACCCACATTATTCTTAGGGCTCATTTGTGTACAATAACAGATGCAGAATAGGAATGGAATTCTTAGTAATGGACATGAGTTTGTTTGGACAATGAGAAAAAAAATGATAGATTAGATTGGTATTGAAAATTGCTTCTTCAATTAGGAGTGGATATGAGAAACAATGGTTTGTTACGTAATGAACAACTGAGACATCTGAAAGAGACCAATTATGGTTTAGTTTTAACTGATATCTATGTTTCGAGCACACTTAAAACAAAAAATTTTAAGCCAAATGACAGTACGCTTCATCAAGCTCTTTAGTCAGTCTTGAAAGAAATCCCTTTTGCATCTGGCATTGTACATTAGAAGTTACAAATAATGCACAATTATGACTGATTCCATACCTCTAGAAGACAATTACATTCTTGCTTCTTGCTGGATGAAGCACCACAACTTTTTATCACATTCCTGTAAAATAACTTTTCAACACCAACAACTTGCAGCTGTCTCAGGTTGTCAAATCTACGTTCTTTGAGTCGCTGATAATTATCTGGGTGTAAACTAAATATATAACGCTGTGCATAAGGAAGAGCCCAGTTAATCAAAGAAGTTTTGGAGGTGGAGTCTGCATGACCATGGAATATTGCTTCACGAGTAACGACCTGCACAAAAAGAGAAATATGAAAAGCAAATTCATAGGGGAAACAGGATCCACTAGGGTAGGGAAGGCCAAGAAAAGTAGAAAGGAAAGAAATTGCCCAATACAAAAAATACACCAGGTGCGGAGAGTAGAAGTTATTCTTTAGAACAAATCAAAACTATCACAATAAGCCACCAAAGCCATATGGCAGAATAGCTGGGATTATATTAACATGCATTGCTGATACTGACAGCATGTTCAAATTGATATTAGAATCAATATTCTAAACATGGAAAAAATGTCATCAACAAGTTTTCAAGGATAGGTTCTGGGAACACAAATATAAGGCAGGTAAAAGGAGAAGAAACAGATTTCGGGGGAAAGTATGTGCTTACCTCTGAGAGAGCTTGAATTCCCAAATTTTGCATGAGGACAGCCAACTTGGTGCCGGGTGTCTCTTGCTCCATGATACCATGATTGCCAAAGTAAAGGAAATTAACATTATCCAAATGCTTGAACCTGTTTCCTAACTTCTCATCATCACACCAGCACACCAAACCAAATGAAGGGTGTAGTGAAACCCATTTATCTACCACAGTGGGAAGTATTGCATATTCTATTTTTCCAAGGCATTCTTTCATGTGAACAATATCATCAGATCTGAGTGAACAAGATTTTAGTGCATCACTCAACTTCAAAAAAACTTGGAACACCTAAAACATCCACAGAAAGTACTTAGATTGCATTACAATCAGACAAGTCGAAAAAATTCTGTATACCAGTTACGTACTGTATTAGCAGCTTGAGAAGGCAAGGTTATGGTTGATAAGTGCTGCAAAATGTCAAGATAATTATGGGAAGAAGGAACCTCAGGTACTCCACACTTGTTGACGAAAAATTCATGAAGGCCTGGATAAATATTGCTCAATGTCTTGTATAGGGGATAGTTCAACACATCTGTTGATCTAAGCTGGAGACGGAACTGCTTCATTTGTTCCATGGAGCCAGTTGGATCGTGCCAAAATACATCCTCAGAAGCTAAAAATACACCAGATTTGATATCCTCCTGCCTTGAACTAGATCCATCAGGGACAAAAATAAGAGGTTCCATATGAAATGCCTCGATAATTTTGCTATTTGAAGCTGATATCTCATCCAAGATAAACGTGTATAATCTTGTCATTTGATAAATGCTGGCATAAGAGAGATTTATTAGTTCATGAAAGAGGATAAGACAAAATACAATCAGATTGTAGAGAGCAAACAAAATGAAAGAGAAAAACTGTTAGAGTATTTCATATTGACTAAACATGAAAATGTTAAAGGGTTTATAAGTGGTAAGGGCCAACTATCCAAATGAATAGTTCTAGTTCTAGTCATTTTGACAATGGTTAACCCAACGCCAATTCTTGTTAATGAGCTCTATGCTCTACTTATATTAAAAATTCTAATATGATATTAGAGCATGTTTGGTCCGAATTATTAATTTCCCGATTGTCCGTCTGGATGTCCAATCCCAGCAACCCGATTCGGTTACCACTACGTTTATTTCAAGTGACAACTAGATGTCCAGTTCCAGTTGCACTTGAGGGGGGATGTTAAAGTATCTCATATTGACTAAACATGAAAATGTTAAAGGGTTTATAAATAGTAAGACTAGTCATTTGGATAGTTGGCCCTTACTATTTATAAACCCTTTAACATTTTCATGTTCTAGTCATTTTGACAATAGTTGACCCAAGCCTAATTCTTGTTAATGGGCTCTACACTCTACCCATATTAAAAATTCTAATAAAAACAAATCAGAATGTAGCAAATAATGATCTAATAGTGCAAACAATTAATAAGAATAGAAATATTGAAGGATATCAACACTAACATGAGCAATTATAAGACCATACCAGAAACTTAAGAGAATGTCCTGTTAAGGATGTAAGAGAATCACCCTAAGAGATTCACAAAGGTTATACTTTTACAAGCTATAAAGAAAACATGTAAGCTCTAAGCCAATAATTATGCAATCTTCCGTGATATTTAAAGATGTTTCATGTCATCCACTCAATTTCGTGATCAACATGTCATCCATATAAAATCAGAGTGCTACCTGGCTTTAAAAGGGGTCTTGGATGTTCTCCATACTCTTAAAATTTCGAGAGCATCACTGAGAGTTACTTTACTCTTAAAGCCAATATCACGCATTAAATTTAAGCTTCTCACCTGTTTCAGAAAGGAAAAACAGTAAAGACAACGCATTAGATCAAGCAGACAAAATTACTATTGTCCAAATACAAAGCTGCTACAATTCTTATAACAGTAAGAGCAAACTTTATATACATTAATCAGATCATTCATGCACCTTCTTTTAACTCATGAAGGATCAACAAAATTGATATTATCCAACGTGCAACACCCATCAGCAGTGTAACCCACCAAAAAAAAATCTATGCCTTATTCTGTATCTTATGAACTCCTTAGCTCTATATCATCTTAATGTCTTACTATATAACTCCATTCTTCTAGTTTTCTATTATGGAACAATATAAGGTGATTACTGCATTTTATGCCATGTCAGAATTCATAACCCAATGGACTTCTAAGCTTAGGTGAGTTGTAAAGCAAACATAAAATCAAAATCTAATCCATCAAATCCTTTCAACTATGTCAAATGTATTAAGACCTGGCCAATACTAAAAGAAAACATGGTTTACTTTTGAAAAGAGAAACTGCATAAGAATTCCATTCAAATAGTTGAGCGAAACTTTCTCACTTGAAGTACGAGAGGAAGATTCTATAAACATTTATGTTAACATTAACAACAAACTAACCTTTGGGAGGGCATATGGAGCAGAAGCACCCAGGATTGAGCGTACTGACTCACAGTCATAAAACAATTCTTTAGGGTAGTGAAGCTCATTATCCATACTTGACACTATCCATCTTGTGTCACAGATGCTGTTTATAAAAGAAGACCTTATGGGTCTTCCATCAGCATCAGGATTGGACATTAATTGCAAACAACCAGTAACTTTGGCACCATAATTATCATCCCATAGCACATCAAGAACCTCCAGAAGATACTTGCAACATTCTCTATCACCACTTGCAGATAATGAAGATAATAGATGCTCTAGCTCAGGAGAAGTCCAATCTTTGATCTGTAGACATTGGGCAATCAGGGCCTGATCTGATATGATAGTATTGAAATTAGTCTGTGATAAATCAGTAATATTCCTATCAGTTTGAACAACTTGCACAAAGTCTGTGACACCGAGTTCCTGGTAAAATTCCCTCCATTTCAATAGTCCACTTGAACATGCTTTATTTGCAGGATGTTTTAGACAAGCGATATCAACCTCGTGCCATGCAAAATGCTCAACATCAAACATTTTATCCACATCAATAGGATTTCCAAAATCCTTGCTGAAATGAATTGGTGTTTCAGCTGGCCTTTTATAACCATGATTTGTCAATATGTAGGCTTTATTCTGCAACTCAGAGATAATGTTTTTCCTTTCAATAGAACAACTAGGGCAGCTTGATTGCAAATGAATCATTATAAAGCAGATGTAATCTGTCATCAATGCCTTTTCTTCATTTATGGTTCTCTTGTCAAGTATAGTTGGGAGAATGTGAACCCTCATAATTTCATGTGCAGTGAGCTGCTGCACACCTACTTCATAAAGAATCCGACTAACTTTATCATCTGAGATGCAGTCACCTTTTGAAACAGAGAAGAGAAGGGGATCTACAGTCCTAAGTTTAGCATATAAATTAGGAAAAACATTGAATTCCAGTGTCCCACCAAAGTCAGTGCTCAAGGCATCAGACTGCAACCAAATTGTACCTTCATCCACTGAGCTGTAAGTACCATCAGAAAGGGGAATAAATGCTATATGGCGAAGCCTATCTATGAGATCATTTTTTCCAGAAGAATGTAGTAACATTGTATATACAGCATTCAGCCAAGAAGATAACCAGAATAGGCCCATTGACTTTAGGCCATTTCTTGAACCACATAAGTTGACCATAAATCTCACTAGAGTTTCAGGTCCATAATCAACTATACCCAATGCTCTGGCCAATGAATCAGGCAAAACTATATCCTTATCCAAAAATCCAAGGCCAAGGTGCTCATGAAGCAGGCCAACAGGCAGAAGATTGCGGGCCTCTTCATTCCAACCTCTAAGAACCTTGCAAGGAGGAACCATTTTACTATTGTCTCCTTCCAGAGGTAAACAGGCTGACCTCCGTAGTTCTGAAATAATCGCCCTGGGAAGCCCAGAAAAAAATCCATGCACCTCCCCCACAAGTGGTACATAGCTCATAAATGTAGAAACAGCTGCTCCTGGTTTCTCCCTAAAACAAGAAAGAGCACAAAAATGTCCCTCTGCACTTACAAACAAACCAGGAAATTTTGACAACAACCACTCATTCCAGGGATTATTGTTATCCACTTCCTCTCGTGATGAAGGAAGAACAAAATCACCCTGAAGGATAAATTTCAAACCATAAGTTCTTAGAGGAAGGAAAGCAAATACAGGCTGCTGGTCTAGATGTGGCTTGTATTCCCCATTATCTGATTCTTCAAGTGTAAAGGCTATTGAAATTTCAGTTGTTTGCACTTTGCGATGACTAGCAAATGCCTGCAATTTCTGAGATGTTACAAGCCAATTCATTTTATTATCCCCACATGAGACCTTCACAATTCCATCTTCCAAAATTTCTTTCTTCATGACTACAAATGAATCATTGAGCATGTTCCGGAAGACAACAGAATGAAGGCGATGAAGAAAGAGAAGCAAAGAAGGGTGGAGATCTGAGAACATTTTCAAAGCGGTTTCTTCAGACAGTTTTGACCGGAAAGGAAGTATGATACATGTTTTCCAACATTGGTCATCCATCTGATAAGTTTCTCCACGTACCAACCTAGTATACAAATCAATATTGCAAGGAGGTATGGCTGTTGGCAAAACAAAACCTATCTGTCCTTCACCTATATCAAACTTAACATGAAATCCATTTGAATGAATCTCTGGAGCATCTGTAATCTGCAATAAGACATAAAAAGGTCAGTAAGCAACCTATTAACAGAACCAACAATTAACCCAGTTAATAAATTTTTTTCATAAATTTATTAAAAATATTAGTGAAAATACAAAATGTATACAAACACAACAGCAAACACATAGCAATCTTTAGTCAATAATCCCATCTTCTATCTAGTGATTTATCTACATCACACAGGACTTCAGCATTCATAGGAATAGACACAAAACTTAAACTCCCTGAGTCTTATTCCACTCCATCTTCATCACAAAAAATACGTCTACAGTAAATACCACTATTCAGGTACCATTTTCAAATGAAATAAAACGGTTAAAATCACACTGCACATTCATAGTGGAAAGCAAGTGCTGGACTGAACCTGACTCCAAGAAACAAAACATTTTACCACGTCCTATAGATATATTTTGACGGTCACTTGCAGAACTAAAATAAACATAGTCCAGTCTTTCTGTTTCTATCACAGTCAAACATCTTGCACACTACTTTTTTGCAACACAATATGTTGTATAAATCACAAATCACACCATACTGCAGCATTCATTAAACAAAACAATCATGCAATAGAGTCACCAAGTGAAGAAAAATCAATGTCATAGCAAATGACTGACTAACTATCATGATACTTTGTGTTCCTCAAAAGTGAGGATGATATCCCTGTCCCTCAAAAAGTGAGAATGACATCCCCGTTGAGCATGATATCCTCATGATTAATTAGTAATTATGTCCTAATTAATATTGTACCAAGGACAAAGTGACTGCAAGGAAACAAAGAAAGTTCACTTCTACCTCCCTCTCTCCCTCCCCCACCATGATATCCCTCTTGACATTCAATTATACACCACACAAACAACAACATGATAAGAGAATTATACACGAAATACTGATTTGAAGCCGATCCCTTTCTGCCCTATGTATCCAGCACCACATCCTTTCTTGGTTGAGTTCCCAACATCGCAAAGAGCTCTGATGTTTTCAGCAGAAAAGCCTTGCTCATTGTTCAAAACAACGATACCTGAATCTTGAAGAATGAATGCTAGAGTAGGTTTAATATTTTCTGGATAGATGTTATCATCAGCATTTTGAACCTGAAGCAAAAGAATTGACATGGATAAAAATGCCAACACAACTTGTGATACAAACCATAAAAGGAAACCAAGCATATATAGCAAGAAGAAAATGGAGGGACGTCATATTATACTGAAACTCAAATCTACAAAATGCCGCCTCAAAAAAGCAAGGTAGATGTTCTACTACAAATTATAAGTTGCATTGAAATGCGGAAAAGTTTACAGATGATGTTAGGTGTTAGTCTTGGTTCATTTTCCAACTCGGTTAAAGGTCTAATTCCTTGATCATGGGCTTTCAATGGGGTTGTCCTCTGCTATTAGTCCAAGAAATAAAGCAAAAGCATCAAACCAAATAGCAAACTATAAATTTAACCCAGGTTTAATTGATTACACAACTTATCGCTTCCTCCATGATACCAAAATTATGACGGGACCTGATAGCTTATCAACATAAAATAAAACAATAAAACACTCCGCAGTGCTTCTTCCCCCTTGTCACAAGTCAGAAAAGTAACAGTAAAAAACAAGTTCTATAAAGTGATGTACATGCAAAAGCTTTGGCGCAATAGTTAACTTACTAGCTCCAGAAGAAAATGTGAATCCTGGGAATATAATTCCTGTGAGAGACAATGAAGTGCTCTCCCTAAGCGAGCATGTTGCTTCTTCAACATGCTACTCTCCATGTTTGAGAGGTTTGAATCAAGACCAAATTCATCTCTCCTTATAGACTGAATGACCAAGCTTGCTTCTTTATCAATGTCATCTTCAGACAATTTGTTTATGCTACCATTGACAATTCCATTACCACATGCTGCTATATCATCAGCTCTGTGACCCACAATAACATGATTATCAGAAATATTACTAAGATGAACTCCCCCCTCAGCACAAGAAACTTTATCTTGCGCATCTAGTGTGCACCTTGTCTCTGTATGTAGTTCAGCCCTAACAAGTTCCTTACTTGATAATTCAGATGCCATAAACAATTCAGTAGCATTAGTGGAACAAAAGGCATGGTAATCATCGATCCATTCTATTATTCCAATAGATAATCCTATCTCATGAAGCATAAGCCTCTCTTCTATGTTGCATTCACACAAAATAGCTGAAGGAGCATGCTTAATTACAGAACGCATCCCAGAGAGCAACACATCAGCTGCAAAACCATGAAATTCTGATGGCAGATAGCCAAGACAATCAAGGACAAACCTTGAGGCAACAGCCACTGTCCGACTCGCTTTCATCTGATCAGCCTGTAATTCACAACTCCTTATATTCCTGCAAACTCTCTCAACAGTTTTACCGTACAACAGATGATTCTTATTGGCCTCCACTTCAGTATCTTCAAATTTATTCTTCAAAATGACATCAAATGCATGGTTAGCATAAGACTTAATAAGGGATAAAGGTACATGCTTTTTACCTCCTACCAATGAGAACAAGGATAACAATGAGACAGCAGTTTGGAAAGAAGATAAATCAAGTGCTGCTTTAAAGAATGTATCAGCACTGGCAAATTGATCAATCCGAATCATCTTGCCATCCTTTGTCACCAAACACAACAATTCTTCCAAGCTGACTTCATTTGATAACCATTCCACGATTGGACCAAGTGTAGGAGCAAATACAGTGTCCCAGTGTGACCATAAGATTAAATCAGACAATATAGGTGCCTTAAGTAAAACTTCAATTGCTTGTTTCGATGTGACAGACTCAATGGGTGTTATCTTCTGGCAATAAATGGTACTCAGCGAATCTGGTAAAGACTCATCTTCATGAGGCAAAGACTCACCAATTGGAGCTGTTGTTAATAATGTAGAAGAAAAAAGTACACGATTTGAGATCACGCTATGCTGATTATTCTTCACATTTTGCAAGATATCTTCCATAGAATCATTCCCCTTGATCTCAAAACTAAGCAAAGGAAACTGCCCCCTAAGTAATGCAGAAATCATCTCCTTAGTAATAGTTTTGTTCTCTTTTATGTTACTCATAGCTTGGGATACCAATGAAATCAACTGATGTTGTCTCATATTAATCTCTAAAGAAGACTTTTCAGTTACATCACCAACCAAGCAACTTCGTAGATAAGGTGGCAATAGGGATGAATGCTTCTCCAGAAAAGTGAAGAAATTTCCATGACCAAGATATTCAAATTCATTAAGACCAAATTGGTCAACCAACCAGAACTCACAATTACACAGCTTTCTCACACAGTTCAATCTGTTCTCTGCTAATGAATGGCTATTGCTGTGAAATTCCAGGTCAACATCACAGTAACTAATGACTTTCTCAATGATAGCCTCAACAGTAACACCTGTGAATCTACTAATTAGACAAACTAAGCTTTACATATAAATTGATTAAAAACAAGAGATCAGGTACAATTAGCAAAAGTGGAAAGTGTGATGATTGGAGATGATTATACTCACTGGATGCTTGCTGTACACTTTGCTTGGATGCATTTGACTTGTGATTTTCACTTGGTTCAACATCAATGATCTCATATTTGGTATCTTCAGCAGTCACATTATTGTGCAACTCATGTCTGGTAATGGTTTGAAAAGTATCATAGATACTATCCCAGTTTTTAACAGATTTAATAGATGCCACCTGCAAAACAGATAAAAGTCATTTCATCCATAATTAAGGCCCTGAACAATCAAATCAGAAAAAAAATAAGCGATAATTTTAATCTAGTAAATATGAAAAATTAGAAAATAATGAATACAATCATACCAATCACAATACACCTCAACACAAAACAGATCCAGAAACACAGACGAGACACAAATTTATTCTGTAGAATACTGAGACAACAGAGCACATAGACCATCCACCATATATGACATTTACTTGCACATAATACAGGATTTGACTTTCGAAAGACCAGGCAGGCCCAAACAAACTTATGAAAAAGCACCATGCTTTGCAATAAAAGAGAAGAATAAGCAAAGTAGGAACTATCCTTTTATTGATTAAGAGAAAAGAAAATCTAATGGGGCATACTTCAAGAATACATGTAATGCATAACACAAAACTTATGCAGGACACTTACAGCAACATTAAGCAATCCGATACACGGGTACCAAGAGAACATTGATCTGATTCTTCTACATTGCCGATCAGAAGTATTATTTTGATTATAGAACTGCAGCATTCTATCCAGTACCTACAAGTAAAAAGGATTCTAACTGTAAAGCTCCCCATCCATATTGACAATAAAAGAATGGCCAATTATCTGCAACATTTACAAACAACTGATACCAAGAGATCAAATAAAATTTCTTGCAAATAGATCTGCTAAAGCAGAAGCAAATTTTAAATGAGGAAGCATGCCAGTATATTCGCTCAAAAAGATTTAATATAAAAATAGAAAATATTTCACTCTGAAAATTTTTGCCTTCAAATTATTACCAAAGGCAGGTCCATAAAGGCCTAAAAATGACCTAAAGTTCACAGGGAAAAGTCATCAATGTTGACAAGGATGGAAAGCAGCACCTTTGACATTTGAAACCAAATTATTACCCTTTGATGAAAGGCAATGCATACTACAGGCTTGGTATCAATTAAACACAGAGGTGAATAAGAAGTAGAGAAACTAACCTTATAACCTTTCCCTCAAATTATTGCACATGCCACAGGTATTAGGCATGCACTGAACTGGGGTGAGGATGGTCATAACACAGAAAATAGAATTCCCTCAAATTATTGCACATGCCACAGGTATTAGGCATGCACTGAACTGGGGTGAAGATGGTCATAACACAGAAAAGAGAATTTCAATTCTTTGTCCTTGTTACTACTTCTAATTTGCATTTGAAATTTAGGCATCTCTTCCAACAAATTTTGTTTTATCAAGAGAAACCAACATCAAATGAAACAAGAAATCAATAAGTTCAAAGAAGCAATAACAATAGCTCATAATTCAAATGAAGCATCGACTTACCTCAGCTGGTGTGTGATGCGCAGATGCATGCTTCCAGGTTGTGATGAATGACATCATGGTATTATTAGGTAGCAAGAGGTCATGAGTATCAAAAAACTCCTCTTTGACACAAAATTTTAGTTCCCCCCCATCTATTTTACACGTTTTGGAGGGAGAAGGAGCATTACAATTTTCATCTTTAAATTTTCTTTTCTTTGTTAATGGCCTGATATTCTTTTTGTGCTTTGAGCTGCCACTAGCAGAAGAATATTGCAAACCAATTTCAACTTCGCCATCTAGGCCCAGCCTGGATAGCTCTTCGGCTTCAGATGGGTAAGGACAGCTACTGACCCAATCAGAGCTATGTGAAATGCAATTTGATCTACTGACATTATCATTGCTTCTCATTTTACTTTCTGATGGACTATCATCACTGGCTTCTTCCTCTGAGCTTGATGATAAAAATCTAATGTGTTTACCACAGAAACTCTTGACTGGTGGAGAACCTGGATTGACGCACTCACGTATGGCATAAAAACGTTCTGCCAAGTTCTTGCGTTTCTTTATTGCATCAGATTTCTTGCCCAGGTATTTCTTTAAAAAAGCATCATGAGACTTTTTGGCTTCTCGAATAAGAGAGACGTACAACCTGTGGTCAAAGTTTAACTAATGTTTATAGAACCTGACATGAGTTCATTCTGCTCAAAATCAATTTGTACAAAATTTGTATAGAAAATTAAACCAAGCGCAGTATTAAAATAGCAAAATTTTAATAATTGTCTACTAATTTTAAAGTTTACTAAGAGTTGATAACTAGCAGGATTTTTCTAAATACAAAAAAAGAGAAAAGGAGATAACGAACAGAAGTGAGGAAAAGGACATCATTATGAATACCCACCCCAAGCTTTGAATACGAATACCAAGCATCTCCTTCCTCGCAAGATTACGTTTCTTAGCAACAAAATCCAGAAATTCATCAATATTAATGTCTTTCTTATGAAAAGTGTCCATAAACTGACGAAGAGCAAGAATTATTTCTTCACAAGTAATCTTGAACACTTCCGAAGATTCAGAATCAACAGGAAAATAGTGCAACACAAGTGGGTGTTGAAGTAAGGGGCCCAATTTCAGCTCTTCAAACTGCCCACGGCCCTCTTTCTTGCATATTGCAACTTGTAAGTCATACAAGGAGGTAATTTTGTGAACCCCAACAAAGCAATGAATGAATGCATTTATCTAAATATCCAAAAAAAAAATACAAATCAATAGCAGGAATTCATGTCAACACAAAAAGCTTATATCCACAATCACAGAGAACACAGAAGGTGTAAAGAAATAATTAGGCACAAGAGCTTTTTACTTTTTCTCTTTTGAAGGCAATGCCATAGTACTAAACCAAAAGATCGTTCCAAAAAGAAACAAGCACCAAAAGTTCTAACTCCAGTTCTTCCACTAAAATAATGATTTCAGAAATACTAGAGTAAGCCCTTGGTGCCTGCAGCTCCTTCTCCATAAGAGAAAGATGACCAGGAAAAATAAAACCGAAATAAAAAGATGTAATAGAAAAGTTATAGAATATTATAAATTTCAAATACTTTAAAGATTCTCTTTCCCTTGAAGCCGCATTAAAAATATAGTTTAGCAGAGGTCGTTGCTTTTCTCCTCAAAATCAAAGGAGCTACCAAGCTAGTTGTTCAATGGAGGTTGATGTGCAAGTTTCGCATTCCCACTAGTCCAAAAAGTTTTAAAAAATACTATATGAAAATCCCGCATAAAATTCGCCTTTTCCTTCTTCCTTTGTTAACATCCAAAAAATTTAAACAGAAGATTCACTATCCCTTCATTACCTCCCCGCAAGAGAGTGCCCTCCTACAGCAAACTCAACTCATCAAACCAGTAACTTCAATTTTAAACAGGAAAATCAAAACTTCGACAACCATCAGCGTCTCAAAACTCTTATCTATCCCACTTTATATTCCTATTAATTATAACAAAATTTGCGAAGTAAAATAAACAGAAGTGATACAACCTCACTCTTGCTAACAAACTCTTTGTTCTAAGTTTATATGTTTTACCTTCCCTTCAATCGCAATAAGTCGGCGGACAGATGGCACCTCCTGCATCCTAAACCCCAACTCACTCCACGACTCGACCTGCAAAGCAGTGGCAGCCGCCCGAGCAACTTCCCACGCCGACACACTCCCACCAGCGGCAACAAGTTTGTCCCACGCCATCTCCGCGACCTTGTCAATCGCCTCCACCGTCCGCTTGGGCTCCACTGGAGTTGAGCTCGAAGGATTCAAGTTTTGGGGTTTCTTGATACGGGCTTGACGGACATCAGGGTTTTGGACTGTAAAGTTAGAGTTTTGAGGTGGAAGATGAGGGTTTTGGACTGTAAAGTTAGCGTTTGGGGGTGGAAGATGAGGGTTTTGGACCGTAAAGTTTGCGTTTTGGGGTGTAAGATGAGGGTTTTGGACTGTAAAGTTAGCGTTTTGGAGTGGAAGATGAGGGTTTTGGACTGTCAGGTTAGCGTTTTGGGGTGGAAGATGACGGTTTTGGACTGAAAAGCTAGGATTCTGGGATGGGAAATTGGAGTTTTGGACTGACAAGTTAGGGTTTATGGATGGAAAATTGGAGTTTTGGACTGACAAGTTAGAGTTTACAGATGGAAAATTAGGGTTTTGGTACAGAGGGAAGTTTACGTAGTTGGGGTTCTGAACCGCAGCGTTAGCGAGAAGATTATAGAGGTAGAAGTTCGGGTCTTGAGAGGTATAACATGGATACGGCGGCTGCGGAGTCGGAGGCGACGATCCTTGACGACTGTCGCCGCCGGAGCCGGCGGAGGGTTGACGACGCATTGTGAGAGCAGAGCTAGTGGAAGAAACGGGAAGTAAATAGCGGAGTATTTATACGGTCAGAATCAGGATTTTTGAATCATAGGATCGACGGCGATGGTCGCAGCAACCGTCTTTCCATTAGATCGTACGACTAAAAATGATTGAACACTGCAAAGTTGTGTATGATTGTCTTATACCGAACAAAACCCCTATGATTGTCTTTTTTTTTCGACCAAAAAAAAATGTTTTATGCTTTTTAATTAAACTTTATAAATTTAGATTTACTTAGGAGGAATTTAATTTTTTAATTTCCCTGATTAACCCGTATGGATTTATGTAATTTTAAAAGATACATCAAATGACAAATGTGCAAATTAGATAAATGAGATAATTTATAATTTTTTTAATTTTATTACTAATTAATTTTAATTAAATATTAACTATTTTATAAAATAAGTTAGGTTTCCAATTTTTTCCAAATAAATAAATAAATGACATAATATCTAAATGTTTGAAATATATTACTAATTAATTTTAATTAAATATTAAATATTTGATTTTATAAAACTTAAAATGAATGAATGTGTTTAGGAAGAGAATTATTACTAAAGTTTGATTTATTTATCACGTCTAAAAAATAAGATAAAAATATTTACTTTTTTTAAATTGTACTGTATTAACGCATACAATTTAATTTATTTTCACATTAAATAATTAGATAAAATGGAATTTGTATGATCTTAAAAAGAAATAAAATTATGTATAAAATTAAATTGTAAAATCATATCATTAAGTATAAGAAGTTAACAAGCCTGTTCGAGTTATATTCAAATTTAAACTTTTTTAAAATTTTAAGTTTATGCTCAAATTTGAAATTATAATTAAACGATGCAAAATTAAAATTTAAAAATATTATTTTAGAATATTTATTTAACCAAGTTCAATCAAACTTACATGCGTTCAAGCTAAGGCAAATTTTAGCTAAACCCTAACCCAATTATTAAATTTTAGGTCAAGTTTAATCTATTACCAACCTTACTCATAAAAATTAAATTATTCCAACAAAGACAAGTTTTAAATTTTATAATAAAATTAATTACAACAAAATGTCAAATTTTGCTAAAATTTGTAATAATAACACGAATTTCAAAAAGTGACAATAAAATATTTAAGCTTTCAATTTTTTTTAATTCAAGCATTAACTTTAAAAAGTAGCAATACAATGTTCAAACTTTCAATTATACGTTGACGTTAATGTTTCAGTTTTTTCTTTCGTTTTTAATTTGTTCTTTGAACGCCTTCACCGTTCAATTTTTAAATTACGCAGCTTTAATGCTCTCACGCTAAAAGTATCAGAAGTACAAATTAAAAGTGAAGAGCTTGCTAGTATGGAAAGTTGCAATGCGATAATAATTTAGGGCGATGAAAGAACAAACATAAAACAAATGGCTAAGGATTGAGGGAGAACAAACAGATAACGAAAAGTTGAGGTTATGTAAACTGATTTATGAATTCTATTTTTAATAACAATGTTTTTTCATTAATATTTATTTGTTGTATTATTTTTGACTGACGTATATTAATAGTTAAGGTTTCTAAAATATATGACAAAGCTACGCCAACAAAATTAAACGTAAATATTAACATCGAATTAGAAATGAAAAAAATAGAAAAATTAAAAATTTTATTAACACATTTTAAATTTTAAGTTATAATTGGAAAATTTAAGATTTATTTTGTAATTAACCCTTCATAATATATTTAGAACTCAATCGTATTCCACTTACGGGCTGTTTGGAAACCTTCGAATTGAATTCATTAACAAATTGAATTCAATTACATTAATGACGTTGGGATTGAATTCAATTTACACTGTTTGGAACAAATCCAGTAATATTAGAATTGAATTCAATTACACTGTTTGGAACAAAT
>JANVCL010000003.1:424258-438014 GCA_026546855.1 Erythroxylum incrassatum | reverse complement strand
GACGACCAATGTATAATAATAATAATAACCCATATATAATTTAAAAATAATAATAATAAAACTATAATTATGTAAAAAAAAAAGTAAGCCTCACCCTCGCGAGCCATTTTATGTTTCAATTATTATTTTTTACATAATTATAGTTTTTATTATTATTTTGAAATTATATATGGGTTATTATTATTATTATTATTTACAAATTCTTTTTACATAATTATAGTTTTATTATTATTATTTTGAAATTATATATGGGTTATTATTATTAGTATTATTATTATTATTTACAAATTCCTTTTGGATATTTCATTATTATTATTATTATTATTATTTACAAATTCTTTTTGGATATTTCATTTATTTTGATTATTATTTTTGTTATTATTATTATTATTATTATTATTATTATTATTATTATTAGTATGATTATTTTTTCCTTAATAATAATAATAATAATAATAAGAGTTGGAGAAGAGGAGAAGAGAAGAAGAATTTTCAAGAGGTTGGAAAAAATTCATGTGAGAGGTGCAGTGGTTGTGAGAGAAAACCACGTGAATTCAACCCCTTAAGAAAGTGGGATTTGAATCCTAGTTGAATTGAATTCATGCTCTATTTTTAAGTTCCAAACAGATGAATTGAATTCAATTTCTAGATTGAAGAATTCAATTCATCGCATACCAAACAATGTAAAAAAAAAAAATCGTATTCCACTTGGTGTCGTACAAGAACCTACAAAGATTCTTCGGACTACGACCCGAGTCCGGCTCAAATGGGTCCAAATGGAGCCCTCGCCAACTGCAAGCAAAATGGAGCGAAAGCCCAATAACAGATTCGACGGACCGCACCTGTCATGTCTAAAAGAGAGAAGAAAATCACAATCACCGAATCAGCTCTCTTCGTCGATCTCTTCGTCAGACTGTGTCTTTCACTTCACAAGCTAAGCATGAGACGGTAAGAGGCCACCCCTGCATTTTCCCGGGAAATTCGTCTTTCGCGAGAAACAACCGGGACTGAACTTTTTCATTTTTCTTCTACAGGCTAGGGCACCAAAGGCAGCAAAGCAAGCATGGTGTGGGATTGTTGAAGGGAACAATCGCGAAGCTCTCGATTCCGGTGTTTGTTCTCTTGATCTTCACTCTGGGGCGGCTTTTCACTGTTACAAATACTGATGATGTTGGATCGGGCACGTCCTCGGAGGTTAGTTCAGATGTTGGACGGTGTTTGTTTTGTTGATTAGAAATTAGAGGAAAAATGTAAATGCTGCATTTCGTGTTAGTAATGGGTGAAAGTATGCTTAATCTCAGAGAAAGATTTGATTTTTGAGTGATAGAATTTGCATGGGGAAATGAAATGATGCTAATGGAGACAAATTTGGTGTTAGCGCTTTTTTGATGATAATATTGGAGAGATTGGTTTTTAAGCGAGCTCAAGTGGGAGATAGTTAGGTTAGCTGGTACATCATCTTCAAATTGTTTTTAGCATTTAAAATCATTGTGCTCGTTGACTAGCTATAACACTGTTGATGCTCTTTTACTGGTTAAAGTTTTTTTTCCCTTCATATTTTTTCAATTCTTCGTTTCAGTTATGGAAATGGTGGGTCTTTTCCATTTTTCCAAAATTTTGACTGTGCCTTATAGTTGAAACTCCTGGTTTTAAGAATACAGACAAATGTCGGCTGTATAAAATGTGGTGGAACTTTTGAAACGTTATTGTATAAACTAAACATATGTTTTACATTGCTATTCTTTCTTTTATCTGAAGATTCCTCAGCTTCAGTTCTTTCTTTTTCCCCTATGTCTAAGCAGGTCAATGTTGAAGAACTTTGGCAAAGTGCTAATTCAGGTGGCTGGAGACCCTCATCTGCTCCAAGATCTGAATGGCCACGTAAGTGCAATCTATCTTCTTTAAATTTTTTGAATGTGACTATTGGGTTTGCTTTTATACGGGCGTTTAATAGTATGCAGCAAATTGTGACTGTAATGGTTTTGTGTTGATCATTGTATTGTTACAGCTCCACCTAAAGAAAGCAATGGTTATCTACGTGTTCGCTGTAATGGTGGCTTGAATCAGCAACGAAGTGCGGTTTGTAAACCATCTCAAACACCTTTTAGAAACTTGGTTTACATTATTCATGCATACCCTCTCATTTCTTGAAATATTTCATTGGATGCTAAGTTAACATAGCACATTGAACTACAGCTGTCAGAGTGAATCGGCAAAAGGAGTGAGAATGCAAATGAATGATTGTTCATGGTTTAAAATGAACCTGCCACCCTTATTGACTTAGATTACTACTTTTCAGCTTCTAAATATTTGTTTAGTAAGAGCTTAGCAATTACATAATACTTTTTCTCTGGCTCTTTTTTTAATTTTTGGTTCGTTAGGCCATGAAATATTGATCTTAATCCCTGAGATGATACATACAATTGGATTACATCTTTTATCATATATTATTTATACTTTTTGAAATGCTGAAACCTTTTAAATAATGATCACCTATTGAATTTGATAGATCTGCAATGCGGTCCTTGCTGCGAGGATCATGAATGCTACACTTGTGTTACCTGAGTTGGACGCAAACTCCTTCTGGCATGACGACAAGTACATTCTCTTCCTCCACTTTTGAAACTTACTGCAATTTGATCTGTTCCTCAAGTGTAGAAAACTGCTCCTTGCTTTTACTGAGACACTTTGATGGGTACAATTTAATATAATGCATTATAGAAAACCAGATAGACAGGTTTGTTTTGTTTACATTTCACTATGTTAGTGTGATGGCATATTTAGATGAGGTAATACTGAATACATGCCTTTCTGGGACGTTTGTTTCTACCTTTTGATGGTTTGATGGTGAAAGGAATGTGGTACTGAAGCTTCAATTTTCATTTTACATAGTTGTCACTTTGAATTTGCAGTAACTATTAAATATCTTGAAATGATAAACAGGAGATTACTGATCTAAGCAATTAAATTTTATGCATTCATTATTGATACATATAGTCTCCTAACCCTTGAGAAAGTCATTTTTAAATTCCAGCTGATATCTAGCTCAATATCTGTTACAATCAACTATTAAGTTTTCCCTGAATCATTTTGCAATTCCGACATAATGTTCTCAAAATATTCTGATTGTACTGATGCACGTATCATTTTACTGTATACAGTGGCTTTCATGGGATCTACGATGTTGAACATTTTATCCAAGCACTTAGATTTGATGTACGGATAGTGGAAAAAATACCAGAAGTTCGTAAAAACGGGAAGACCAAGAAGATAAAGGCTTATCAGGTATCTTTCTGCATGAATTTTTAAAGTACTTATAGAGTTTTACCTTTTAACCTCTTGCGTTTCCTCTTAAATTTCTCCCTGATTTGGACCTACCACAGCTGCGGCCTGACAGAGATGCTCCTATTAGTTGGTATACAACAGTTGCCGTACAGAAAATGAAAGAATATGGGGCAATTTATTTAACTCCTTTTTCACATCGTTTAGCAGAAGAAATTGACAACCCTGAGTACCAGAGATTGAGGTGCAGGGTAAACTATCATGCACTTAGATTTAAGCCACATATTGTGAAGCTAGCCGAGTCAATAGTTGATAAACTTCGTGCAGAAGGTCGTTTCATGGCGATACACCTTCGTTTTGAGATGGATATGCTCTCATTTGCTGGGTATGGTTTTGCTTTTAATTCTATGGTTTATTTGGAGATTTAATTTTTATAAACATGTGCAAGGCCTTCTGGTGAGACCAAAAATTACTAGACACTTCCTGCTTCATTATCTACCGGGTGTTTTGAGGTTTTCTTTTTGCAGCTTTTTCCAAAATCTGTGAAGTGTGACATTGTTATTACTTCTAGGCTTCTGATGTTGTGGAACTCAAAAACCTTTCCTTGAGGACTACTGAGTTTGACTTATTATAAAGGATTTCTGTTTTGGAGGATCTAGCTGACTAGCTGGTCACAAAATTCCAGTGAATGATGCATCTGAATTAGCTTGCATGTATAATTTTTATGTTCTATCTTTTTTATCAGTTGGAGAAATGAAGATTTCATATATCTGCAATATGCCTAAGTGACACTGATATGAATAAATTGCAGGTGCTTTGACATATTTACCCCTGAAGAGCAGAAAATATTGAAGAAGTACCGGAAGGAAAATTTTGCTGAAAAAAAACTTGTTTATAAGGAAAGAAGGGCAATAGGAAAATGCCCGTTAACTCCAGAAGAGGTGATCATGTTTGTGAAAACGAATCTATTTGTTTTCTATACATATATAAGTGTATAGGTGTGTGCGTCTGAGTTATTGTTCTGGTCATTGCACTTCGATGAGGGTGTTAGCATGCAGTTATCTTGCTTGTTTTGCTGCATGTATTAATTGTATGTTGCGTTCTACTCCAGGTTGGTCTTATCTTACGTGCAATGGGGTTCAATAATTCTACCCAGATATATCTAGCTGCTGGTGATTTGTTTGGTGGTGAACGATTTATGAAACCATTTAGGATCTTGTTCCCTCACCTAGAGAATCACAGTTCTGTGGATGCCTCAGAGGAGCTAGCAACAAACACCCAGGGCTTGTTAGGTTCTGCTGTTGATTACATGGTTTGCCTGCTTGCTGACATCTTTATGCCAACTTATGATGGACCTAGCAACTTTGCAAATAATCTTCTGGGTCACCGCCTCTACTATGGTTTTCGGACAACAATAAGGCCTGACAGGAAAGCTCTTGCTCCAGTTTTCATTGATCGAGAAAATGGGCGCATCACTGGTTTTGAAGAAGCTGTTAGGCGTGTTATGGCGAAAACAAACTTTGGTGGCCCTCACAAACGAATCTCACCGGAATCATTCTATACAAATTCTTGGCCCGAATGTTTCTGCAAAACAGAAACACAGAATCCTGCTGATAAATGCCCACCAGACAATATTCTGCAAATTTTGGATAGCCGGTTAAATGAACAGACCAGTGAAGTCAAGCAAAATAATTCAACAGAATCTTTGGCAGAGAGATAAAGCTTTTGCAGTAATACTTCAGGTATTGTCTCTCCTCTACATCCACATTACAGGGATGACATGAAAGCAACAAAGGAATGGTTGTAAAGGATTGGCTGATATAATTGGGGGAACATGCCTATTAGCTTCAGATGAAGAGTTGTCAAATCTGATTAGAGACGTCGTTAATCATAAATTCATGAAAAGATGGTCCGATCAAAATCCTATTAGAACATTTCAGGAAGGACTGAGACTCTCTCATGGATCAAGATTAGATTGCACACCTGATTTAGAGGAAGCTGTTTTTACTGACTTTGCCAGGGGCTTGGAGAAGCTACCCTTCATGTCTGGGTTGATCGTTTGAAGGAATTTTGTTCCAAAGTTAGATATAAGTACGTCATACTCATCATTTTTTTGCTTTCCTTTGCTCTCGTAGCCTTTGTACACGCAGTAAAAACCCAAGGGAATCATATTATGAACAAAGGGACCTTTTCATTTTGAAATACATGCCTTACAGATGTTAGTATAATTCATTTTCAGGTGAGAATCGAAGTTTCGTTGACATTTTCATAACTTTGTCTTGATATGGGATGAGCATTTAGAAGATGAGGAAAGTTGTGTGGAGATATTGGACTTAATAATGAAAGAAATTTAAAATAGGGTTGAAACAAATTCATCAATAACTCTATGTAAGAATGACATGAAGCCCACCTGGATAACTTTTGTTGTATACTTCCTTAAAGCCTTACCAGGTGTCATTCAGCCTTCAAATTCACTGTCTGCAAATTAAATTCTGACAGGCTGAAACCTGAAAAAAATATATAATAAGAAAAAAAGAGTTGACAAAATAATAATAATTGGAAAAAATATTTAAAAAAAACTTATCATGTCCATCACAACCATTCTAGTCTACCATGTTCATCAGCTACGTTGCATCATAAGAGTCTCTGGTTCAAGCATGAAACTGATCTCTAATTGGATCCACAGCTTATGTCAATCATGATCAAGAATGTCTTCATTCTCAGAAATTCTAAACACTGTGTTTTTGAAATTAAGCATGCATTAGTTCCACTTAAAAGGTAGTGCTTCTGATCCATCAACGAACTAGCATGGAAAGGTTCAAAGTTTCATGATCAAAATGATAGCTATGAACCCACCTCTCCTTTCATTCCCTGGCTCGCAGGTGATTTTTAATATCAGCTTATCTGTTAGGTATGTTTGCAGATATCAGAAGCCATTACAGCTTCTGATAAGGTTTCAGCAGTAAAGGGTTGCTGCCGCCACATATCACCAGCACTTGCTTACCATCTTAATAATGTTATTGGACTATAAATACATGCTTTTCTTCGAGAAAAAGCTTCAACTATCCACCAAATTACAAGCTTGTGTTTTTTCTTTAACGTTTTTGTCTGCTGGGCACGAATCTTTCTAGCTACTTAGAATGAAGATGTTGTCAACTAGCAGCAGCTGCAATGGCTGCTTCTCTTTGTTAGTGACATCTCTGATGGTATCCGCAGTCGTGAGGTCTCAACTAACAACTGACTACTACTCCACGACGTGTCCACAAGTTGAGCACATCGTAAGGCGTGAAATGCAGAAAGCTCTGAAAGTCGAAATGCGAATGGGTGCTTCGTTGCTTCGACTTCATTTCCATGACTGCTTCGTCAATGTGAGAGATACGCAAGAATACTCCACTCTCAAGTTGACGTTTTCCTTTATCACGCATTCCAGAAGAAACCTTTATAACTTTGTTGCAGTTCTTAAGCAATGATCAACTACCCTTTTGTGTGTTCTTGGTTTTTAGGGGTGTGATGGATCTGTTTTGCTTGACGGAGCTAACGGCGAGAAGTCTGCAGTTCCGAACCGGAACTCGGCTAGAGGATTTGAAGTTGTGGATGACATAAAAAGCGCTGTGGAGAGTCAGTGCAGTGGAGTAGTGTCCTGCGCCGATATACTCACCATAGCTGCCAGAGATTCAGTGCTCTTAGTAAGTCCTAGGAAGAAGATGAAACAAAAAATTGATTAAATTTAAATTGGTTTATTAATTTTTATAATAGTTTGTTTTGATCAAATTGTCAAAATTTTGATTAAGTGAAAAAGAAATTATTAGATTATTGTTGTTGTTGATAATATCGAGTGTTTCGTATTAAAAAAAGAAGAGAAATAAGACTACTATATAAGCCTATTGAGTTACTCATTCTATTGCTAATTAGTTTTAAAAGTAAATCGCACTTAAGTTTATGTGTGGTCTAACTTCTCTTTTCACATAGACTTGTGGATTCATCGCAAATTTTTACATTGATCAAAACAAGTTTGATCTGGATTATTAATTTTTTGATTGTTCGTCTGGATATTCAATCCCAATAACATATAAACCTAGTGAGCTACTCCATCTATTGCTAACTGATTTTATAATGAAATTTTACTTAAGTTTATGTGTGGTCTAACTTTCTTTCTGATGTAGCTATATTCAGTTGTATTTAACTCATTAATTTTGATTAATCTCTTAAGATTTGAATCCAAATTTACGTTGGGTTTAACTTATTTCGAGCTATAATGAAAATGACATTTCTTTAAATTTAGACTGATCTTACAATTTTGTCCTTCAACGGCACATGCACTAAAGCATGGTTAGTCCACTAAAAGCAAACAGGCCAACCCAAATAAAAAAGGAAAAGGGAGGGAAGCCACTTTGTATCAGAGCCAGGTTTCGATCCTGGGACCTGTGGGTTATGGGCCCACCACGCTTCCGCTGCGCCACTCTGATTGTTGGTGCTGGATCCGATACGTTTATAATTGTTTTTTAAATCCCGGTTGTCATATTATTGGCTTTGTTTATCTGAGTTTTTATTTTTTATTTTGGTTTTCTTCCGATTTCTTGCAGAGTGGTGGACCGAAGTGGAAAGTCTTGCTTGGAAGAAGAGATGGTCTGGTGGCTAACCAGACAGGAGCAGCCAATGGACTTCCTGGTCCATTTGATTCACTTAGCTTAATCACTTCCAAGTTTGCTGCCGTTGGCCTTAATATCACTGATGTTGTGTCCTTGTCAGGTGAACCCATCATCTCTAATACTCCAATTCAGTTGCAACAGTTCATGCTTTACAGATCCTTTCACATATGTACGGTAATGGAAGAATGGTACATATGCTCATATTCCAGGAGAAAGAATGATGACCCTTTACATATCTTCATGTGAGAATAGTAATGGATAGATAACTTGTGAGTAGACTCTTTACATTAGGTGAAAGTTCTGATCTTTAGGGATAAAGATTGTCCTCTTGTGCTTGTTTTAAGAGAAAAGCTACAAATTTTGCAGCTCGGTAGCCTGAACTGAACTGCTTTACTGTCCTTCAATTTCAAATCTATGTTTGAGAGAACAGTTAAAGAGCATAATCCTAAGAAACTATTATATCTCACCTATCAAGTTCTTGCTATGCTTTGATGCTAAGCTGCTCTATGCTCTGTTGATCATCAACTTGGTTTCGAAGACCCAATTAGATAAAAAGGAGAGGAAAAAAAAGGCCAGAAAGCTTATATTTTCAGGTGGAACTAGTAGGGGGGGTGGGGGTCAAAGTAGAATGGGAGAAAGTATGCATTTTTCTTGAAAATTGAGTATCGTCAGTCTTCGTTTGTAGGTAGTCATACAATTGGACAAGCAAGATGTGCCACCTTCAGCAATCGATTGTTCAACTTCTCGGGAACCGGTGCTCCTGATACTACCATGCAAACAAGTATGGTGTCTGACCTGCAAAATCTGTGTCGAAATGGTGACGGAAACGCGACCGCGGTTCTTGATCGGAGCTCAACTGATCTATTCGACAACCATTTCTTTCAGAACTTACTCAACAATAAGGGCGTTCTTAGCTCTGACCAGATTCTGTTTTCTAGTGATGAGGCCCTACCAATAACCAAAGGTCTTGTTCAGAGCTTTAGCAGTAACCAAAATCTTTTCTTTGACAGCTTTGCCAATTCCATGATCAAGATGGGAAATATAAGTCCCCTGACAGGATCCAGTGGACAGATTAGGAGGAACTGTAGAGTGGTAAATTCCTAAGCTGCATTTGACACAAGTGGGTTGCTCTAAAGTTTTCTGCTTGATATTTAAGTTTTGTGGCCAATGAACTCATGAACCACTAGATTTGTACTTCTACTGTGTTGTCCTGCTCCTGTTTAGTTCAGGAATAAATACAAAAACTCATTCAAATACAATTGTATATTTATATATTAACTTGGAAGAACACTGTTCCAAGTGGGGCTTCTTTCACCATTCTTTTATGTCCAGGCTGCATTGAGACGCAGGACAGCTTTGGGTTGTGGTTCTGTTGGATTCATTTAAGCGAGTTGGTGTATGAATTGTCTCACTAGACAGAAGCATAAAAAGATCTGCATTTCCTAACATCCCAATTGACCCAAGGATTTTGATCCTACATAGGTCATCGTTTACTACTATACCAGTTAGTAGCACTCAATACTTTTCGGAAACGCATTCAAACGAGCTCATTTGGAAACCATATGGTCCCGCATGAGAATCATAAACATTTCCAGGCTTCTTGTTCTGACAAATTCTGAACAGCAATCCATAAATACATAATTTCAGACATCTCTTAGCTAAGTTCTAGCTAACTTTTGGTTGTCTAATTATGACTGACATTTGCATACATTTCTAGCAGGTTAGCTATCATGGAATCTCACGGCGACAGCTATAAATACCCCAAACAACATTTACCAACCACAAACACATGCACAAGCTCAAACAACAAAGTTATCTGCCAAGCCTCCCCGGAGACGTTCAGCTTCCAATGTATGAAGAGTTCCTGCAACCAACATTGACCTCGCATGTTTTTGAAGCGACCCAATCTCAAATTAACAATGGTGGTCATGCTGGTTTGACTCAACTTCCTTTACCTTGGGTATATTCAGCCAAAACTCTGCATCAATTAAGTTAATAATGTGATAACTTAATGACTTGTAATAGTTCGTTAATCATTTCTTTAACTAAATCACTCGATAAATTAATGACTTCAACATATATAGTCATTTTTTTTGGGTAAATCAGTAATTAAATAAATAATAAAGGAAGTCATTTTCTATTGCATTTGTTCAGAAGAGTTCAACAGAGGAGCAAACATTTACTTTTATCCTATAAGTTGTTGTCAGTAGAATTAATGTGCTAACTCACTTTGAAGAATCTTTGGTTAGAAAGGGAAGTACAATCTCTCAGTTTTAATAGTACTCAGGCCAATGGCTTAAGAAAATAATTAGTTGGCCTGGTCTAAGATTCTAGTCTTAAGCTCTTGTTCTGAACCTATCTTCCAAAACAACTGCAGAAAACCAGTTACTTCTGGTGAAAACTCCTGTTGAGATGTGATTCATCGGCCGCTTGTTGAATTGGTGTTGAAGATGAAACATACGGGTGCATGAACTGAGGAAATTTCCTGACAGGACATGGTGAATAGAAGACATTGAAAAAGCTTAGAAGATTCAAAGAAGACGCACGAGCTGTGCACTATCTTTTGGAAAGTTGTCCTCTTTATGCATGAACAATCAACGAGTGGACGAAAGAGCATCCGTACAACTTTTGTCCAAATTATGCAGCAGCAGTCACCTTGCCTGTTTTTAGATCCCACCTAAAGACGTATAACAAGTTAAAAGTACTCATTACAAAGATGACAGCAAACGTGAATTGGAGAATGGTAAGAACACAAATCGAATCTAAACAAGTAAGGGAATCATTAAAATAGTTTGGCAGATTAAGAAAGTTATGCCAAATAAAATCAAAGTCGAAATCTTTGAAAGTGAGATCCACTAAACCAAGAAAGAACTGATCGAAATGTACTACAGTGTAATGAAAGATGATTTTTTCAATGTGAACTTTATCTAAAAGGAATAAATGTGAACTTTATCTAGAAGGAATTAATTAAGGGAGAACGATGAAATCTATTGGCCGACGAACAATGGGGTACACCTCACGTTAATAAGCTACAGGCCACAATAATTCATTACCTGTTATTGTCAGACTGGTGCATGGTTTGAACAGTCCAGGGAAACGTGGTTTAATTTCCTACCGCCCATCTTTCCTCTTTAAATGCATATTTGGATAGCCCTTTCACTTTCAGCATGTTACAAACTCTGGAGAAAGAAACTTCTTATGGGGAAAATGCATGTGAAGTTAGCTTTGTTTTGTGCAGTGTTTTTGCTGGGAGGATCACTAGCCTGGGGTCAGCTAAGTCCAACATTTTATGACCAAACATGTCCAAATGTTACGAGTATTATTCAAGGAGTCCTTGTTCAGGCATTGCAATCTGATCCCAGGATTGGCGCCAGTCTCATCAGGCTTCACTTTCATGACTGTTTTGTTAACGTAACTGAAAACAGCACTCTTCATTTTGTCTCTGTTCAACTATTTTCTTCCACTGCTAACCTCTTTTTCCTTGGTCTTGGATACATAGAGTAGACTAGTTCAGGGAAAGGCAGTTGTTCTAGCTCAGAACAGGAACTGCTTGTGTCTGTAAGTCGAAACAGCAGATACTGGGTGCAATTCCTTTACCAACCCAGCTGTCTGCAGAATCTGTTTTGATCAAAGATTCTTCCTTTTTTTCTTTAGGGTGATGAAATAAAGTAGATTGAGTTTGTAAATAATCGAAAAGCAAGTGCCTTCCCTTCCATCGAAAGGCGCTTGCGCCTCATCTGTCGGTAATAAAGACTTAAAAAGAAAAGGCCGATATGATCTTCCATGGTCCCTCTAAGTTCTTTACAGACCTTGCTGGTAACCTTTACAGATAATGTCCTAAAACTAAGCCACCAGACAAGCTACTATCAAAGATTCAAAATGTGAAAAAGGACACATCGTTCTTAGTTTTCCCTTTCAACTTTCATGTGCTAACAATATAGATGAAAGTTCACTAAAATCTATATTGAAGGTCAGGAAAGGGCTCCATCCTTTCTGATTCTCAAAGTTACTGGTTTTTGTTTCAGGGTTGTGATGCATCAATTTTGCTGGACAACAGTGCAACTATAGAGAGTGAGAAAGAAGCTGCTGGAAATAACAACTCAGCGAGAGGTTTCGATGTTGTTGACACAATGAAGAGTGCGCTGGAGAGTGCTTGTCCAGGAGTAGTCTCGTGTGCTGACATACTAACCATTGCATCTGAACGATCTGTTTATCTGGTATGTTAACAAGTCCTATTTGGAGAGCTTATAATCATTTCTGGGTCATGCATCAATTCCTACTGTCTGGACTGTCAAGTTAGTCTATATGGCATCTGGGTAATGAGTACCGATTTAGTAGAGGGTAAAGTGGTACCAAAGAACTTATTTAAACCTTTGATGTAGTCGGGAGGACCTTCATGGACAAACCTGTTAGGAAGAAGAGACAGCACAACAGCAAGCAGAGCCTTGGCAAATCTTACACTTCCAGCTCCTTTTGAAACCCTTGACATACTTAGAAGGAAGTTCACCGATGTTGGTTTAAACAACAATACTGATCTCGTTGCACTTTCAGGTAATTATCATTTTAATTTGCAAAGAGACTGCAAAAAGAAATTGTAATTGAGAGGTTTTTCAACGTGAACTTCAGAGGTTCTTAGCTCAGACTGGAACGATAAACTATTTTGCTAGACATGATATAACCCAGTTCTATGCCTCAAAAGTTTCAAATCCTCAGATGAAATGAACTAATGACACTAATCCTGCATCATTATTCTTTTTAGGTGCTCATACGTTTGGGAGAGCTCAATGTCGAACTTTCAGCAACCGATTATACGATTTCAACGATACTACTGTTCCTGACCCAACATTGAACACAACTTACCTGCAAACACTCCAACAACTCTGCCCCCAAGGTGGGAATGGGAGTGTCCTGGCAAATCTTGATCCTACAACTCCTGATGTCTTTGATAATAACTATTTCTCCAATCTTCTGACTAATGACGGCCTACTTCAGAGTGATCAAGAGTTGTTCTCAACTCCCGGAGCTGATGATACAATTGCCCTTGTCGGCAACTTCAGTGCCAATCAAACAGCATTCTTTGAAAGCTTTGTGGAATCTATGATAAGGATGGGGAATCTCAGTGTCTTGACAGGAACATCTGGAGAGATTAGATTGAACTGCAGCATAGTCAATGTCAACTTGGCTGGACCAAGTGGTGGTCTTGTTAGCTCAATTTGATTGAAAGAGGTAACAGATGAAGTTACTCTAAGCTCTTATGTTGTGTGTAATAAGTTGTCCTTATCTTGAGAGGATATTTCAAAGAATAATGGATTTTTGAAGATGCAGTGCAGGATTCCTTCTTCAGTAACTTTAAGTAATGAATAAATATACACATAAAAAATTTTTTTTTGGTTACACGGGATAAAAGACAAAACTAAAACCCGAAAAACACGCCACTCTAATCCGCACACCCCACTAATGAAGGGTTCTGCGGTAGAGTGCTCCTATCATATCCTGATGGAGGAAGTCCAAAATGATCATCGGCGGCTCTCGGATAAGTTGCAGTCCTAGTCTAGATAAAAAGGCGTGAGTAGTCAGTCCATTGATACACTGGTTCCCTTTTCGATAGATATGCTGAATTTGCACCTCCTATATTCGGCGAGTTAACCCTTGGATACCTGCTACCAAGGAATTATTGTTAGTTATTACTATATTCGACGAGGAAAGAATGTTAATGACCTCTAAAAAATCTACTTCCACGACAACATATTGATAACTAAGCGCCCATGCTAGCGTTAGGCCCGAGTGAACTTCTCATGGTTCCGCGTCCAAAGGCGAGCCCGCGC
>JANVCL010000003.1:412532-424158 GCA_026546855.1 Erythroxylum incrassatum | reverse complement strand
CTGCCGTGCTAGTGATAACATCCTAGTACGCCATCCTGCCAAACTTCTTTTGTGCTTGGTCAAGGATGTATTGATAAGTACTTCTCGTTGTATGCTCATGAATCAACGGAACACTTAAATATTTCCCTAAATTATTCGTACTGGGGATTTGTAGTGCCTGACTGAGGCGCCGTGCTTTATCTCAAGAAATGTTTTTGGAAAAAAAGATATAGCATAACTCACTCGCTGGCCTGATGCTTTACAAAAAGTATCCAAGGTCCTTGCTATCACTTGCGTCTGTGCATCCGGAGCTTCGACAAACAAAATGAGGTCATCGACAAAGAATAAATGTGATAAGGGCAGCCCTGTAGGGCTGAGTTTTATCGGTTTCCAACACCCCTGACTGCAACTAACATATAAAAAGACTTTGAGCATGTGATTGAAGAATGATTTCTTTTATGCCAAAATTAGATTGCAACAAACAAATCCAATATAAACAAGGGAATCATTGTAGTTTCAGCAGATAAGAAAGTTCTGTCAAACAACATCAAAGACAAAATCTTTGAAAGTGATATCCACCAAACCAAGAAAGAACTGGTCCAAATGGCATACTGAATACTACTACAGTGTAATGAAAAATGATTTTTACATAACTTCATCTGAAAAGAATTAATTATGTGAGATCCAAGGAAATTTATTTGCCGACGAACAATCAGGAACAAGTCACGTTAAATATGCTACCGGCATTATAATTCATTACCTGTTATTGTCAGACTGGTACATGATTTGAAAAGTCAACAGAAACGTGGTTTAACTTCCTGCTGTCCATCTTTCCTCTTTAAATGGATGTTCGGATCAACCTTTCAAGTTCAGCATGTTACAATCTCTGGAGAAAGAAAATTCTTACAGGGAAAATGCATGCGAGGTTAGCTTTGCTTTGTGCGGTGTTTTTGCTGGGAGGATCACTAGCCTGGGGTCAGCTAAGTCCAACGTTTTATAATCAAACATGTCCAAATGTTACTAGAATTATTCAAGGAGTCCTTGTGCAGGCACTGCAATCTGATCCAAGGATTGGTGCCAGTCTCATCAGGCTTCACTTCCATGACTGTTTTGTTAATGTAACGTAAAACAACACTCTTTATTTTGTCTCTATTCAATTTTTTTCTTCTGCTGCTAACTTCTTTTTCCTTGGTCTTGGATCTATAGAGTAGACTAGTTCAAGGAAAAGCAGTTGTTCTAGCTCAGAACAGGAACTGCTTGTGTCTGTAAGTCGAAACAGCAGATACTGGGTGCAATTCCTTCACCATCCCAGCTGTCTGCAGAATCTGTTTTGATCAAAGATTCTTCCTTCTTTCTTTAGGTGATGAAGGAAAGTAGATTGAGTGTGTAAATCATCGAAAAGCAAGTGCCTTCAATTGAAAGGCGCTTGTAGCCTCATCTGTAGTAATGAAGACTTAAAAAGAAAAAGCTGATATGACCTCTCCTGTGGTCCCCCTAAGTTCTTGACAGACCTTGCTGGTAATCTTTACAGATAATCTGTCATAAAACTACACAAAGCCACCAGACAATCTACGATCAATAAGTCAAAAAGGACACATCTTTCTTAGTTTTCCCTTTCAACTTTCATGTGCTAACAATATTAGATGAAAGTTAACTTAAATCTATATTGAAGGTCAGGAGAGGACTCCATCCTTTCTGATTCTCAAAGTTACTGGTTTTTGTTACAGGGTTGCGATGCATCAATTTTGCTGGATAACACTGCAACTATAGAGAGTGAGAAAGAAGCTGCTGCAAATAACAACTCAGCAAGAGGTTTCGATGTTGTTGACACCATGAAGAGAAGTCTGGAGAGTGCTTGTCCAGGGGTCGTCTCGTGTGCCGACATACTAACCATTGCAGCTGAAAGATCTGTTTTTCTGGTATGCAAACAAGTCCTATCTGGAAAAGCTTATAATCATTTTTAGGTCATGCGTCAATTCCTAATATCTGGACCGTCGAGTCATTGAAGTGGTACAAAAAATAACTACAGGAACTTATTTAAACCTTTTGTACAGTCGGGAGGACCTTCATGGACAAACCTGTTAGGAAGAAGAGATAGCACAAATGCAAGCAGAGCCTTGGCAAATCTTACAATTCCAGCTCCCTTTGAAACCCTTGACATACTCAGAACGAAGTTCACTAATGTTGGTCTAAACAACAACACTGATCTGGTTGCACTTTCAGGTAATTATCAATTTAATTTGCAAAGACAGAGACTGCAAAAAGAGACAGTAATTGAGAGGTTTTTTCAACATGAACTTGAGTAATCTGTCTTAAGGAAAGCTCGTAGAAATTGAAGTCCCGTGTATTAACTATTCTGCTAGACATGATATGGCCCAGTTCTAGGCCTCAGAAATTTCAAATCCTCAGACTAAATGAACTACTGACACTAATCCTGCATCATTATTCTTTTTAGGTGCTCATACGTTTGGAAGAGCTCAATGTCGAACTTTCATCAACCGATTATACACTTTCAACGGTACTAATGCTCCTGACCCAACATTGAACACAACTTACCTACAAACACTCCAACAACTCTGTCCCCAAGGTGGAAATGGAAGTGTCCTGGCAAATCTTGATCCTACAACTCCTGATGCCTTTGATAATAACTATTTCTCCAATCTTCTGACTAATGACGGCCTACTTCAGAGTGATCAAGAGTTGTTATCAACTCCCGGAGCTGCTGATACCAATGCCCTTGTCAGGAACTTCAGTGCCAATCAAACACTCTTCTTTGAAAACTTTGTGTTATCTATGATAAGGATGGGGAATCTCAGTGTCTTGACAGGAACATCTGGACAGATTAGATTGAACTGCAGCGTAGTGAATGGAAACTTGGCTGGACCAAGTGGTGGTCTGGTTAGCTCAATTTGATTGAAAGAGCTAACGGATGAAATTACTATAAGCTCTTATGTTGTGTATAATAAGAAGTCCTCATCTTGAGAGGCTATTTCAAAGAATAATGGATTTTTGAAGATGCAGGGCAGGATTCCTTCTGCAGTAACTTTAATCCATGAATAAATACAGAACTATTTTCTAAAGAAAGCAGTGTTTCATATGGAGCTACAACATAAAAAGAGTTTTAGCATGTGTGATTGAAGAATGATTTCTGCTATGCCAAAATTAGACTGCAAGAAACAAAACTTACCAGGAAGTGCAAGACAATCGAGTGGAATAAATAAACAAAAAAGTAAGCTAATTTGTCACTGCAATTGAACTTGGTGGCAACACTAGACAGATCTTATTATGGGAGCACACCAAACATGATTTTCTGGTACAGACGAGGAGATGAAAACTTTACTTCTTTCCCAAGTTATGATACATCTGGCCATATTGTTGCCGTTAGTGACGGTGAAAGATAATGAGGGTCTTCCCATGCTGTAAAATACATGCAATAGACAAAGTGCCAGAATTATTCCCTTTGGACGAATATGATCAAGTACTTGACATTGATCATGTTCCTCAACTGAATTATCCTGTTCCGTGTGTGTAACACGTAGGTGTTACAAACTCTGGAATCCCTCAAATTGGTGTAAGCATCTGACTATAACTATGCTTCACTTTTCTGCAGTAGATGTCTCGGCTTTTGTTGCTTCTGCTGATGTCTGAGGAGAAGTTGAGAAAATACAATCTCATTCCATGTGTCAGGAACACCAGGAAGACACCAATGGCTGCAATCCTGGAATCTTGATCTCTTCTCTTCCTCTGATAAATTCTGCTGCCGGTGAACTGAAGGGTGAGCATCCTTCCGGAAGTTAGTCATTCTTGTAACATTTAGATAAAATACTGGCGTCTTCATCTCCTTCAAGACTGACTCCAGAATTTGCACCATTGGTGGATCCATTTCAAATGAGTTTTCTGTATCCAGTGGTTCAGTTTCATTGTGACACTGCCCACCAGAATCCCATTCTCCACCCCTGTGTATGGATATACAAAAAAGGTTACTTAATCCTCAATCATAGGGCTTTATATCTGTAATTCTGCTGAACATACCTGAAGTGAGAAACAGAATAGCCCCTGAAGACAACAAGTCTCTTAGAAGGGTCTGCACTTTCATCCACCCATCTGCCCCAAGTTCTCATGGCCTTCAGAAATGCCTCATTGACATCCATTTGGCTATGAATGTAGTTTCCTTCTTGATAGTAATCCTTCCTGGCAAATTTTCATCTAAATTTATAATCTTATACAGTGTCCTGGTATCAGTGATATGGCGAGAGAGAGCAGACAGTAGAGGTTACCCGCTAGAAGTCTTCTCATGTGTCCACCAGTGACCTGTGTTGAAAATTAGAACATCTGCATTTTTGTATTTATTAGATGATTCATCAACCATATCAATGCGGAGTGTTTCCTTCTTTGATCCATTTACTCCTTGCAGTTCCCATTCCCGAACAAGAAATGTCGATCGAAAAAATTCCACTGAACAGTTATAATCCTAGTGATCCATTCAACCATCAGCAATCTACATGATTACCAAAATAAAAGAAGGGAAAACAAATTAAAAATTAAAAGATCTTAACTAGTGTCTTGACTATTTAATAGCAGTAATTGTTTAACAGATGATCTGATTATAGTTTTTGAAATCTAGATTGTGAATCCATTTTCATTTTCTCTTTACAACTTTGCTTAGTACTGATCAAAACCATGTTGTTAGAATATTGATTGAAAAGGAATATTAGACAACATACTTGAAACACAAAAGAGTAAGAACCCTCTGTTCTAAATTCTTCTTGGCCTGAGGCTTCAAAAACTTTGCTCTTATCTTCAACCGAGTTTTGGAGAATGCAAACAAGAGATTCCCACATGTTTCTATTAAGAGAATCACCAACAAAGACAACACGCTTCCCTCTCAATATCTCTAGCATGAGCCTTGCATTCAACCTGCAATTCAGGGTAAACTAAGAATCCAAACTTTATACTCAAAAGCTTATTCAGGCATAGATATTCAAACTGAGACTTTTCTCAATATCCTTCCATTCTATAAATCTAAAGCCACCCATCAAAAGTGATCCCCACCCAGACAACAGACAACAGATAACAGACCCCAGACAACAGCTATCAGCACTTTCTTGTAAACAAACTCCTACATGCTCCAACCACAAGCTTCAACTGTAAAAACATGGAATTACCATAGTCCTATCCACATTAAAGCACAAAAACTACAAACAACCACAACATGCCAGCTTTATCTATATTAATACAGACATAAATTATCTCAACATAACCCTTACAGTATAAACAGCATAGTTCAATATATCAACTGGCTCAGAAATACTAACTTAGGTGAATAAAATCCTTCAAGGACCTAATACATTGGATTAGACAGTTCCTAATTAGATGGTAAAGTCCCAAGAGTGAGGTTCTTTCAAATATACAATCCAGTAGCTGCAGAGAAGAAGCATCTGCTTCCACTGGCTATTTCATCGCATTTCTAGCCATAGTATGATTCAGTACAAAATTTACGCAAATTGCAGGCATTCCTCAACATTTTTAAACAAGAAATTAACTACTGATTCTAGCAGGATCTACTCCAAACTCAAAAGAAATACACCAGAATAACCATATTTTTGTTGATTTTTATGAGATAATTGACAAGGGAAGAAGATCAAACGCATAATATGCACCTTGGGATTTTGCAATGTCTTGGTTGCCATCTATATTTTTGATACCCATCATCGGGCCTTCCATTAAGAAAGCAGTTGAAAGGCTCATCAATGAAAGGGCACGAACCAGGTGCAAATAGAGGATATGAGTGATCTCTCACCCACCTCCCGTCAAACAGATTACAATGACGCATCTTCTCCACCCATCTCTCATCATTTTTCTTCCGGTTCTTTCTCTTTGATGGACTTGGCCTCTTAAGTCTCTTCTTCTTTCTTACCGGTTTCTGACCTCTTTTACTCAAATTTTGGTGCTTACCATTGTAGCCTCCCATCGATTCTTTGGCTACTCCATTTGCTACATTCTCTTTTAAACCATCACTCCTTAAAGGGTTCTTATTGGTTCTCTCCAATTCTACCGTTTTCCCGGAAAGTTCATGTTTTTCTCGAAGCGGTAACGTTTGGTTAGGGGAAGAACGCACCCCTTTGTTAACACCATGCTTATCATCGGATGAAGATTCGCCGGAAACATGTAAAGGGGTGTTTGGCTGGCGAGAAAGCGAGGAAGAATCTGAAAGGAAATGCGAAACGTTTGTGGTTCTTCCGAGGAAATTGGTGCGATGAGGGGAGGAGTGAAATAGATACCCAGAAGAAGGGTGGTTTAGAAGCACGAAAAAAGTACAGACAACAAACACAAATGTGAAAACAAAGGCGAAGATCAAGCTTCTTCTTGTTGTGAAAATGGAGGATATGGGCTTGGATGTTTCAACAGCTCTTATAGGCAGATAGTCTTTAGGTGAATGAAACGATGGTGATAATAATGGTGAATCTTCCATCGATGAAGAGCTGAGAAACCAAGAGACATGTGATGGAGAATGTTGAAGATCTTTCTTGTACGAAACTGTATGTGATGTTGTTGATGGCAACGTATTTAACTACCGTTGAAGAAGATTTAACGGTGACGCCATGAATTTAGTACGATAACTTAGCCATGCATGCAATAATAACGTCCAACCCTCTGACTGTTTTGCAATGTTGCATTCAATATCCTGTTATAAAACAAGTTGACAAGAGCTTTTTTCATTTAAGTGAGACGTGAAACTTATATACGTAGCTGTTTAAAATTTAAAATTATAATTTTATTTTCTACAAAATACTTACCTAATTCATGCAAGAATTAATTTAAATATAAATAGCTTACAGGTACTTTCTCATAATTAAGACTTTCCTAAAATATTATGTAAAAACTCAATATATATATATATATATACTATTATAAAATTGTTTATTTATAAATTTAAAATAAAAAAGTCATCGTTTTAGTCAATTTTAACATTCCAACTAGTAAGAGGGTCGAGTTTAGCTAGATACGAACCAATTCAAGTCAGCCCATTGTCAGCCCAAAACACCCGAATCAAGTTCTAGCTCATCCCTGATGTTTCATTACAGTTGATACGCATACCTAGGCCATTGAGAAAAAGATTTGACATGAAACCATCTAACAAAATCCAGACACTCAAAATAACTGCAAAGAAGTGATTGGATACAATTTGATGAGGAAAAAATTGTTAAAATAAGGTAATCACCAATCCTGCATCTGAAGGCATTACCTAACCACAATGTAGCAGTAGCAGCGGCCTTCAGATGATTAAAAAACAGAAACAAGAACAGCTTTCCCTTTATTCAAGATTGGATATTCATTCAAGTTCCTATCAGATTTGAAAGTATCCAATCTGCAGCTAATCGGTAAGCCTTTTCGACTGGACTTCATGAGAGACCGATAACCTTTCCGGTCGAGGTGTCAAGGTCAATATCATAAAAGCATGGCCTTGTTGGTAACCCGGGCATTGTACTCATTGTCCCTACTAAAGGATAAATGAAACCAGCTCCTATGCTTGCTCTCACATCTCTTATCGGTAAGACGAATCCAGTTGGGGCACCCTTCTCGGATGGATTATGGGAAAAGGAATACTGTGTTTTAGCCATGCAGATTGGCAGACCAGAGAATCCTTGCTTGCTATACATCTCAATTTGCTTCTCAGCCTGATTAGACATAAAAGAACAGGAAGTAATTCAAAAGGGGCAAGGTGTAATCAGCAGTTCTGAACAATTTTTTACCAATTACGGCGTCAGGACCAGTTGGCATGATACAACTTCATGCATTTTTTAACCATAGCTTCACATTTAGGTATTATTTATTGCATTGTCGAAATGAACTAAAGGTGGAAACCTCCTGGAACATGGCCAGAACCTAAAAGAAATGCATGTATCTGCTTTCCTCTCATCTCATTTTCAATCTTGATGAGTTCAAAGAATGGATCTATCACAATGCTCAAGACATAGAGCGAGTCCTAGGATAAAGAGCACGTAGACTTTGTTGAGACAAGCTGAGAACCTTTAAATTTCGAGCATCACTTTTGAGTGTAAGATACTATAAACCAGAAACAGTTCTGCTAGGATAGTTTAAACCAATTTCAAAAGAATGCAACTTGAAGAAAGGAAACAAAATGCAATAAAAAGCTTGAGAATAGAAGAAACTACATGACATGAAATGAGGTTAGAAATTTGAACGTGAACTAGAAATTTTTTTAAAAAAAATAGTATGCTAAGGTTTACCTGTTCTGAGTACTCAACACCGCTAGCACCATATGACCTTGCTATTGCCTCAATTTTCTCTTTAATGCTAATTTCCAACTGATACAAAAACTTAAATGGTTGAGTCACACTCTCACAAGCTTTCTGAACAGCAATCCCAAGGTCCACCTGGAGTTCACGAGAAAATTTGTTGACGAAATTTGTCTAACCAGAACGGACAAGGAGCTAAATAGCATCCAACAACTAGAAACAACGAAATTTGTTCCTTGGTTCAAGGATGAAAGGGAATAAAGAATGATACTAATGAATTAACTGACAACAAAGTAAATTTAGAAACTCCTGAGGTTGTCACATCATATATATTATAGCAAAATTGATAGACTGAATAAACCGGTATACCGCTCCTCTCCCACCATGGGCATGGTGTGTGCATATAACAGCATCAAATGCCCCGGCAGCCAGTGCTGCAGTTCTAACAGTATTAAGTTCTGCTTCCGTGTCAGATGAGAACATGTTTATGGCAACAACAACATTTACACCATAAGCCTTAGTGTTTGATATATGCTTGGCCAGATTCACGCAACCAGCTTCAACGAAAGCCACATTCTCAGTTGTGTAGGCATGGTCGAGAGGTTTTCCAGCGACAACTTCTGGACCACCACCATGCATTTTCAGGGCTCTAATTGTTGCAACAACAACAGCACAGTGAGGTTTTAATCCACTGTAGCGGCACTTAATATTCATGAACTTTTCTGTTCCAATATCAGCTCCAAAACCGGCTTCTGTAACGACAAATCCACCAGGTCCTACCAGCTTCAGTGCAATCTTATCAGCCACAACAGAAGAATTACCGTGAGCAATATTTGCAAAAGGACCAGCATGAACAAGAACAGGAGTTCCCTCAAGGGTCTGCATCAAAGTAGGGTTGATGGCGTCCTTCATTAGCACGGTTAAAGCACCTCCAACACCAAGATCATCTGCTGTTATAGGATCACCAGACTTGCTATTCCCGATCACCATTTTTCCCAGCCTCTCTCTCATATCAGCCAGAGATGTAGTGAGGGCCAAAACTGCCATGATCTCACTAGCTACAGATATATCAAATCCAGTTTCCCTCACCATACCTTTTTCTTCAGGACCTTGGCCGATTGTAATCTTTCTTAAAAACCTATCATTAACATCCATCACTCTCCTCCACGTAATCGAATCCGGGTTGATATCAAGTCTTGCAAATTTCTTGACTTCTTGGGGTGTAAGGTCCTCAGGTTTGGTTTTCGAGATACCAAGCTTCTTCAGACGCCTAAACATTATGTCACAGAAGCTTCGTTTTCCTTCTTTGTTGGGCGGACACAGACGGTTCAAAAGAGCCTTATCCGATTGGGTAGACTCATGGAAAATTCGGGTATCAATAGCAGCTGCTAGGAGATTGTTTGCAGCCGTTATTGCATGAATGTCCCCTGTTAGGTGAAGATTGAATTCATCCATCGGAATCACTTGGCTATAACCACCACCGGCTGCACCCCCTTTTATTCCAAAAGTAGGTCCTTGTGATGGTTGACGAAGGCATGTGACAACCTAACATCCAAAACAAAGAAAGTTCCTATCATGATTATTCCAGCATGATTATAGCAGAGTGTAAGCATTCAATGAGTCAGGGTCTTATGAACTCAAGCAATGGGTACCAAGATCACTGTAACTACAGTTAGATTACTTTAGAAATACAACACTGTAGCAGTAGCTTACCGAATTAGTTATGAGAATAGTATACAACTCGACAAAAGGACCACATGTATATATATGAAAATAGATACATATACTAAAAACATAAGCAGAAAGAGGAAGTAAGGTCTGGACATGTGAGCAATCTAGAACATTTAAGTGTCATGTATTAATGGAAAATAGGCAGAGACATGGGCATAAGCAAATGCTTCCTCAGATTTCATTTTCAATAAGAGCAAGAAAAAATAGAAAGTGATGCGTTGTAAAACAAAATACAACTTTCCAATTCAGACCTAGAAATAACAGCCAACACATAACACCCTCAACCAAAAAGAATAGAACAAACAAACCAGATGTTAATGCGAACACAAAACTTTGAAACACTAACCTTCTTATCAAGAAATGCACCCAAAGCTTGACAGAGGCCAACAGTAGTGGTTGACTTGCCCTCTCCAAGTGGTGTTGGGGTAATCCCTCCAACGACTACATAGTATCCATCAGATGATCCTTCGAGCTCTTCAAGCGCTGACAATAAAACCTGAATAGGCAAGAACACACAACATAAACACTCAGTATGTAATCCAACTAATACAAAAACCCCACATGTAAAATATGACTTATATCCCGTTCTTTCTCTATAACCCAAAAGATATGAATACAAAAACCCAAAACAGCTCGGAGTGAGAGATGATTCTTTTCCAAATACGATCTCATAACCAAATTGAGCATAAAAGAGACAAAGACTTACTATAATCAAAACACAGATGTCCCCAACAAGAAGAAAAGAAAATTCATGGAAATTACCATCCAATTAACAAAAGTATACAATCTGCTTCTTCTACCACCATAATTCAGTAAGCAAACATAACCAGACTGAACCTACTCATAAACTCGAAGCAGACCTATAAAGGAAATGGGGTAGAAGCAATGACCTTGGCCTTGTATTTGCCATAAAGATCAAAATGGTTTGGGCTAAGATTAAGCTCCTTGGCAATCTCAGAGATGTGAAGTGGCTCAACAGAGTTTGCAATGTCTATATCAGCCGGTACTGGTGACACCACCTGCAGCTTCCTAACTGTCTTCGGTGATGATAAACTCATTGTCTCACAGTCCACTTTTTCTTCCTCACAGTCTTGTTGGCTCTTTTCAAATGAAGGATCGTGAAAGTCCTCAAAAGTTTTCAACTTTGAAGCCAACCCACGAGGAGAAACAGATAAATTTATGGAAAAGCAATATAAAAATGGAAACTTTGAAGAGAATTAATTATATAAAAAAAGAGAAAGTGAAATAGACGTACATGGAAATGTGTGCTCTTGCTTTTCTTATCTCAAAGTGAGGTCACTGAGGTGGCAAACCCGGGGGAGGAAAGGAGAAAGTGATAGAGTGACAGCAGTTATCTCCTCACATTCACGTGGCATAATCCCATTGGTATAAACTGTAATGATATGCACGAAACGGACGAAACCCAAAAAAGTCAACGTATGCAGATGCGGGGTATCGATCCCGGTACCTCTCGCATGGAAATGTGTGCTCTTGCATTTCTTATCTCGAAGTGAGGTGGCAAACCCGGGAGAGGGAAGGAGAAAGTGATATAGTGACAGCAGCTATCTCCTCACATTCACGTGGCATAATCCCATTGGTATTATGATACGCATGAAACAGACAAAAAAGTCAACGTATGGAGATGCGGGGTATCG
>JANVCL010000003.1:371006-393551 GCA_026546855.1 Erythroxylum incrassatum | reverse complement strand
TTATTAAATATTATATAAGAGATTAAAATAAATTTAATTGATTAAAAATAAATTATCTTTAATTTTTATATAATATAAAATTATCATCAGAAAAAATAATTAAAGTAATATTAAAAATTAAATAGTTTTTTATTTAAAAAATAAAACTAAAAATAAAAGAATCTAAAAATTACATAAAAAATAGTAATACGTTCGTTTCAAAACTTTTTGATTTCTTTAATAAGATTATTTTTTAATTAAGAGTAAATATATTATATGAAATAATTAAATTTATTTTAAATATATTTTAAATAATTTACTTGAATTCAATTTTAATATTTCTGAATTTGTTTAAATTCAATTCAATTCAATTTTTACTTAAATTTAATTTTTCTGAATTTGTTTAAATTGAATTGAATTCAATTTTATCAATACGATTAAATTCAATTCCATTTTTTCAAACACCTTCTGTGTCTCTAAACCCTAATTTACCACCTGCAAGAAGAAGACTACTTGTCAGGATCATACAAGGTAAGGTGAAGGCTAGAGATGATCGGCGCCAAAACCCTTTGGTCTTCAAGATCAACAAAGTTCAAGACCCTCCTTTCTCTCTTTTTCCATCGCTCCTTAACGAAGAACCAATCTTTGTCTTCTTCATCCCGAGCTATCTGTACTCGTTACCATTTTCAAATCCCAGCAAAAAATCCGTCACTGTTTTTCTTCATTTGCTATTTCTCTGCAAAACCTAACCTGCCACCCGCCAAAAAGCAGCCACCTTTGGTTTCTTCTCCGTGTTTTACTCTGACCCGTGATGGCAATTACGCCGACGGAACTCTGGCCACCGCGGTCTGTCCTGGTTGCGGGGTCCACGTGCAAGACTCCAATCCTAAGCTTCCTGGGTTCTTCACCAAGCCTTCTGTTAAGGACCCAAATTACAAGGCAAGTTCGCATCTTGTACCTGTTTCTTTTGAGTCTGAATTCTCTGATTCTGTGAAAAAGGGGCTAACGGTCGAAGCTGAAAATCCTAATTCGGACTCTGGTTCCACTCATCGTCCAGAAAAGCCTGTAGTGTGCGCACGATGTCACTCTTTGAGGCACTATGGAAGAGTGAAAGATCCAAACTTGGAGAATTTGTTGCCTGAGTTTGATTTTTATCACACAGTGGGCAGGCGTTTGGTATCGACTGGTGGAGCCCGGTCAGTGGTTCTTTTGGTGGTTGATGCAGTGGACTTTGATGGGTCATTTCCTAAAGGAGTGGTGAAATTAGTGACAGAAGCAATTGAGGAGAATTACAAAGCTTGGAAACAGGGGAAGTCAGGGAATGTGCCTAGAATAGTTCTTGTAGTGACTAAGATTGACTTGTTGCCAACATCTCTGTCCCCAACTCGATTCGAACATTGGATCAGGCAAAGAGCAAGGGAAGGTGGTGCTACTAGTATTAAGAAGGTGCATTTTGTGAGTGCAGTGAGAGACTGGGGATTGAAGGATTTGGTTGAAGATGTGGTTGAATTGGCAGGAGCTAGAGGGAATGTCTGGGCTGTGGGGACTCAGAATGCAGGGAAGAGTACACTGATAAATGCACTGGGGAATTGTGTTAGTGGAAGTGAAGGAAAGATTAGCCATCTAACAGAAGCCCCCGTGCCTGGGACTACGCTGGGTATTGTCAGAGTGGAGGGTGTTCTTCCGGGGAATGCGAAGTTGTTTGACACCCCAGGGCTGTTGCATCCACACCAGATAACTACTAGGCTAACGAGGGATGAACAGAAGCTTGTTCATATTAGTAAGGAGGTGAAACCCAGAACGTATAGAATCAAGGTTGGTTTCAGCTTCACTTAACTTGATTAGTGTCATAATTCACGAGACTGAAATTCTCAAATAGCTTGTGAGATGATAGAAACTTGAAGTAATATATGCATTCTTTATCCTGAAGAACATCACACTGATAAAGGCTTTATATGCATTTAATATGCTCTTGACAGGCAGGTCATTCAGTTCATATTGGTGGCTTGATGAGGCTAGATGTTGAAGAACTATCGGTGGATTCTGTTTATATCACCGTATGGGCCTCTGCACTTGTTCCATTGCATATGGGGAAAACAGAAAGGGCAAGCACTATGCTGGATGAGCATTTTGGTCGTCAATTACAGGTATAAGTTGTCTTGGTAAGTAAATTATACATAAGGACTGCTCCCTGGCATTACTCGAGGAATCTCTATACGTGTCCATTATAACTTTAGCATCATATTATATTCTTTGCTCTTGCAAAATAGTTGAAGCATTTTATATTCAATCTGGGCATGAGGATAATCTGTGTCTATTCGGCGAGCAGTCCCAAAATTAGAGATGCATTCCAGTTCTAGTGCCTATAAGCCTTCCCGAGCTAAACCTGAGACATGATCCAATGGTTCTTATAGTTATATTTTCTGTTGAAGACACAAGCCTTAAGAGTAAATTGTGAATTTTTTTTCTTCTCTTGATCTTTGCTTCAGCCACCTGTTGGAGAGAAACGAGTTCAAGAGCTTGGAAAATGGGTGAGACAGGAGTTCCGTGTCTCCGGCGACACTTGGGATTCGAGTTCCAGAGATCTTGCTGCGGGTGGTCTTGGTTGGTTTGCTGTTGGCCTCAAAGGGGAAGCAGGCTTGGGTGTTTGGACATATGAAGGAGTAGATGTTGTTTGTCGTAATGCTTTGATTCCTTACAGGTCGCAGAATTTTGAAGTTGCAGGATTTACGGTCTCAAAAATTGTCTCCCAAGCAGATCAAGTTTTAAATAAATCACAGGGACAGAGCCAAAAGGAAAAGAAGAGTAGTCGGAAAAGAGAAACTGCACCGGCTTAACCATTATTATCATACAGATGCGGGACCAAATTGCTGCCGAAGTTGTAAATTTGTGGAAGAAGAAAAATACAAACAATGGAGACTAACCTGGGGATTCTCTAATTACTGAGACTGAAAAGTATACCAGTGTGATTTTGAAGAGCAAAGGAACTGTATGCAAAGGCTCCAAGCTACCTATTAGAAATCTACTCTGCATCAAATCATGAAGTGAATGATGCACACTGTTCTCACATGCAAAAGGGAGGATGATTACGCCGAAAAGGATAAACGAGCATTGGTTTGATTGGAATATTATTTCCCGATTGAAATTAAGAAGCCAACAAATTAGTCTGCAATTCTTAAGAAAGTTCTGCTTCCTGTATGGCTGGGGTTGCTCTTCTGCTTCTGCTAAGAAAGGTAATGCTGTCTTCAAAGGAAAGGTAATGATGTTCATAATGGATTATTGAAAACAAATATCACTTAATGAGGATAAGGATAAAAGATTTGCATTCTTGGTCCCATAAATTTCAATTTTCAGCAGATAAAATTCCATTTCCTTGGTTCTGTTCTGTCAGGCTCAATCCTATAATGTACTGGTCCTCACAAATGATAAGAAATGCTTTCCATTAAAATACAAGGAGACGATGAAAGCCAGAACTTTTTTATGTAACATCCCATGCCCGAAAATGGAATCAGCATATCAATGAGATGATGAAAGCCAGAGGTTTTTTATATAACATCCCATACCCGACAATAGAATCAGCATATTAAGTTTTACCATATTCTTAAACACCTAATATTTTGAACTACAATATTTTATATTTTAAAATCTCATTATTCTAGCAATTACTATTTACTTTATAAAAAATTTGACAGGATTTTCTTTATATTTACTTAAAATCTCTTGCGAGAAACCTTAATGCACTTCTCATGCACGTTATTCAACTATCCATCTCTCCATCTCTGTACAAAACTCCTTGATAAAATAATTTACTCATCCTTCAATACATTTCAATACATCCAAATTATATTTCATATATAGCTTTCATGTATTTATATATAATTCACTATAAAATCTTGTACGATTCTTCACTTCTTTACGTGTACATTTCATAATTAAAAACAAAATAAGAATTTGTAATACATCCACCTCTAAACATTTTGAGATACTCTGTGGCACTCTTGTCTTGTAATAGATCTACCATATATTTTTTTCTAATTCTCTTTAAAACTTACGCGTGGAAAGAAAATTTACACGCTAAGTTATAGGCTTAGTGATGTTTAAGGAATTCTATTTCTCATTCAATTCAATTTATTCAACCATAACTTGCATAATATATAATATTTTTTCAAATATAAATATATTCATTTATTTCTAAGCATAAATAGACATTTAAAATCAAATTATGAAATACAAGCATGTATCTATTTTGATAATTCGTATTTAATTACACAATGATAAATAAGTTGTATAATTTAATTTACAATCAATTACTATTTTCATTTGAAGTTCCTCATATATATATATATGTATGTATGTATATATAATCCATCAAACTTGCATCACTGAGCCAGATAAGCGGGATTTAAAAATACAAGATCGGGTTCTCAAAACCATACGGTTTATTTTTTTATATACATTCATATTGGAATTGAGCTATCGAAGTCATACAGCTCATAACACAAATTAAATGTTTTACACTAGATCTAAGTTCTCATAGTCATACAGTCCAATAACACATATCATGAGGTAGTACTGCTAACTCCTTAATTGGCATACCAACCTTATCATATTCCTCCAATTCCTATCTATTTTACTAGGGCCAAATCTAATTAAATTCCATTGAAATTTAATGATAAACACTTATAGTAGTCAATTCATGTTATTTTATATTCGACCAAAGCAAATGTCACTCCTTAATGTCATTTTTTTTCTTTTGTTATTGGTTTTAATTTAGTTCATACAACATTTAAGACATATTCATCTCACCAATTAGTCAAAAATAACATGTATATCAAGTTTCTCAATTCAAACATAATGTATGTCAATAGGGGACAATATAAATTATAAGGTCAAAATCCTAATTAATCACATATACTATTTTATTTAGCATCTAATTAAATATTTTTAACAACAATTTCATAAACCTCCCAATTTTATGTCAAGAATCTTAAATTATATAATACTCAATTTTTAGGAAAAAATAGAATTACATGAACACATACCAAATTGATGTCCAATTCTTTAAATCAAGCTTCCATCAACTTCAATTTCACCAACAATTTTTTATTCCTTCTCTTTCTCTTTATCTCTTTCTTTCAATTCCTCTCTTTATCTTCATAATCTTCAATAAACATTTAATTTCATGTATTTTATTCATCAATGGATGCAACTACACCAAAATCATGTACTAAAAAATAATCAAAACTCCATTAACTTTCCTTATAAATTTTCGGTTATTATCTATCAAGAACACTCATATACCTTTTCTTTATCTTCTTCCAACTTTTTGTTAATACAGCGAGTTTAGGATCAAACGTTGATAATAGTATTTAATAGGTGATTTGGGGATTAAAAGTAAAGAAAGTTGGCTTAAAAATGAAAGAAAATGAAAGAAAAATAGAGAAGAAAGGAGGAGGCTTGTTCTTATCTATCTTTCATGAAGAAGAGATTGTTAGGTGACAATTAATGTTACGTGGTCCGTTAATAACTTTTTTTCTTTTTTTTAAAGATCCAAAATTAACTTTAACTTTTAATATATTCTTTTCTTCTTCTCAATAAAAATATCTATAAGAAAAATATTAACCTTGCATAAAGATCTTAATTAATATCATTTATTTTCATTAATATTTTTAAATTTAATTTTTACCTTTTCTTGCATCAAACCTTGACAACTGATTAACTCTTGGTTAGACCTTCAAAACAAATTCGTTTTGAGCTCTAATTTGATCATCGGGCTATCCTTGAACGATATTATCCGATGTCAAGTAAAAAAATGCAGTTTAAGTCCTTGATATCACTATTCACTTTTGAGTTATGAAATCAAGATTTTTTTGGTGTTACATTTTAGCTCCTGAGACTCTATTCCAGCACTGAACATGCATCAACATGGAACACAGGTCTCTCCATCAGCTGGGACAACCATCTAGTTGCTGTAACAGGACAAACAACATTCTGGTCCTGACATTTTATACAATAATGTACTGCAAGAAATGAATAGCTATATTCCCATAACTAGACTGCTGCACCCATAATTTGCTGCCACCTACAATTCATGGGAATAATCAAGTAAGAGTTCATATCATTGACATGTTCCGTTCCATGAAAAGCAACCAGACAAAAACATTTATTAGAGAGGATGGAGCCCTTAGCTAAAGATTCCAGCTTCAGATGCATGAATCCTTAAAAAATTATTGCTGGTTTGGTTTTTTTGTATCATCAGCTTAATTCTGATATGTTAAAAGCATGGATAGTGCAGTTTCTTTGACCTTTTAAGCACTTGGAGATTATTGAAATGAAGTGAATATGTCAGCTTCTTTGTCATTAGTCTGAAACAAACTCATTACACATGATTAACAATAAATGCTATCAAGACAAATTTGCGTTTTCATTTGTACTGACCTAATACAATTATCTTTCATTGCAGGCGGGATGACAGAAGTATTAGTTTTAATGATTTGGATGCCTGACATTTGCAAGTTCAGAAAAATAGCATAAATGTTGTTTTGAATAAACAAATCCATAATTAGGATACAAACATGACATGTTCATTTCTTTATTTCAGTAGTCAATCATTTGCATACAAGATTAGGTGCACATTGTTTACCATGTTAGGCGGTCTCTTGATAAATAAAAGATATGGAAACAGATATTCTGAAAATGCAGGTTACAGCTATCTCCAAGTATATTATAACACTTTAGATCTTAGACCTCAGATATTTAGACTTGAAAATGGTGGAATCTAGGGAAAGCTTTCCTGCCAGTTTTGGTCAAGAGTGTCAGGATGATTAGATCAAATGTTGCTATCCAGAGCAGTGAAACAAAGTGCTTGCTGCAGTTTGAGTTTTTCTATGTCCCTGAGCAGAGAAAGTAATAGTTAATACTTTCCGTTCTTTTCCACTGTAGCTTTCACTGATTGGTGACCATCCTTGATCTTCCATGTGTTCTTATCAAAATTATACTTAACTTTAGCAATCTTCAATCTCCACCATAACCCTCTTATCTTCTTTAAGTCCCTGCTTTAATGGTCAAGTGTTGCTAACCTACCATTCAACATGTACGGTGAGAGGAGAGGAGAGAGAACTTGTGAAGATACAGCTGCACTACTTTAGAAGGAAAGGGACTAAAATATATCGAAACAATGGAAGTAATAACACAATTAGCAAGTTAATGTAGTCTACAAATGTAGGCTGATTAACTTTCCATATCAAAACAGAAGAAAAATAAAAAGAGAAAGTCAAGCAAGACAGAATATGGAAAACTTAAATCACCTGAGTCCAGATCTTTGTCACTTTGCTTCAAGAAAGGAAAACCAAGAAAGGAAATTATCATTTAACATGCATGCATGATTGTTAATAATAAAATTCACATAAAAATTCATTCTTTGCTCAAATATACGAAATTATCATTTAGCATGCATGATTGTTGATAATCAAATTCAGTTAAAGCTTCAAACTTACTATAAAAATTCGTTCTTTGCTCAAATATAAATATACCCTCTAAATGTAGTACGTAACACGAGCCCCAATTACACGTCTAGAAACGTGAAAGGGATAAAACGAAGAAACATGAAAAATACCTAATTTCGCTTTTATAACTTCAGTCGAGCTTTTCAAAGTCAAAATGAACATATTTTTACGAAAGTTTGATCACTAGAATGTCATTAACCTCTTAATGCGTTAGAGAATCTGAATGTTAACAATTTGTTTAAGCAAGAGACCTTAACTCTATATATACATATATATCTTTCATATCGAACTTTTTCATCACAATTTCAATACAAGTTTGACTCACACTGATTAGAGTCTATTTCGTTCGTTGGATTTCAACCCATTGGTTCAGATTTTTTATTGGACTATTTTATTATCAGATTTGTTTAATCATGGATTTATTAAAATAGTTTAATTTGTAATTAATTGTTGTCCATTATTCATTCTTTACTGAAATGTAAATATGCCGTCTGACTACAACTCTTCACGATGGAAACTTTTATGTGTTGAATACATAACTAACCTTTGCCCTTTAAAAACATTATTCGATGTAGGAGAGGAGAATAGTTTTCAACTGTTCATAGTTTTTAATCATGTACGATGGTTCTTCTGTCTTTACGTCTGTCTACTTTCTCCTATTTACGTGTATATAATTGCATTCAACAGAGACACAGAAAGAGATAGAGACAGAGACAGAGAGGAGGTGTTAGTTGTTGAAAAGTTGGGAATTGGGTGATTGGAGATGGAGGGTGAGACGGTGGCCAGCGCAAAAACTCCGTTGCTTGGCAATGAACGACGACGGAGCGCGAAACTGAACAAAGACTACTCTGTGAACAGCTTGAGGAGCGAGTTCTTGGCGAGGTTGCCTGATAAGGTTCGCTCAACCATTGACATGGAGTCTTCTTCTTTTCATGTTGATTTCTCTAGAACCAAAGAACTCAGTTCAGGTTTGTCCCTTTTTCATCTCTTTATGGTGGGATGTTGTTGGTTGGTTAATGGAAAGTGAGGAGTGCATTCTATTGTTCTTGTTGTTGTTCGAGACAGAGACAAGGATCCATTTTTCTGGTTTGGGATGTTTTGTCTTATGAAGAAGACGTTGATTCTTTAATGTTTCTCAGGAATCAAAGGGGGGACAGATATAAGAGTTTCTTTGTCTCATTAGGGACATAGAGAATCTAAAAATGGTTTCTTTTTCGTAATTCTGGAGTTAATTGCCTTTGTAAACGAATGTTTTCGTGGTGTTTAATCTTCACTTGCTTAGCCATGAGTTTTTCTAACACGTCTCTTACATTGTTCAGTTCTGACACTTTCTTCTATGAAATTTTTGGTAGATGAAAGGAAATATTATGAAAGGCAATTTGATACATTGAAATCCTTTGAGGAAGTTGATGCTTTGGTGGAAACTCACCCTATTATTGATGAACATGACGAAGAACAAATACAAGCTGAAAGAGCAATGAAGATCTCTAATTATGCCAATATTCTGCTCTTGGCTCTTAAGGTAACATATGGTTGCCTGTTTTAAATCAAGGTTCTTCGATGGAACTGGATTCCTATGGTTCTAGATGCGTCGAGCAACTTTTTGCCGAGAATTCTACTTCAGGTGTATTGCATCATGTGATTGCAGTAATGATGTCTCAGAACAAGATAACATTTGTTTTCTCTGCAACTCAATTGTCAAAAGGGTAGATCAGCCTCAAAAGTACTTGAAATCCTATGAAATTCCTCTTCTTTTTATTGGATCTTTAGTTGGTTAATATTGAAGGAAACAGAAACCTAGAGTGCATTTGCCATTCTTCTTGATAAAGGATTTACGAAGTGACAACCATTTGGTAAACAGAAGAATATGGGTGAAGAAATCTGCATTAATCACACTCACTAGCACTAGTACGTATCAGTTCTTGGTGAGTAAACATTACTGCAATGGTGCTCACATGTCGAGAATTTCCGTGTATGCAGATCTATGCTACGATAAGGAGTGGATCCATAGCAATTGCTGCATCAACCTTGGATTCTTTACTTGATCTCATGGCTGGTGGTATACTCTGGTTCACTCACTTATCAATGAAAAACATCAATATCTACAAATATCCTATTGGAAAATTGAGGGTGCAGCCAGTAGGAATAATCATTTTTGCTGCCGTGATGGCTACCCTTGGTACGATGTTGCTTATTAGCCTGCTATATCTTCCATTTCCAAGAATTGTGACCTTGTAAGCATGGATTTTAAATAGCACTATGATCTTATTCTGCAGGTTTCCAGATATTGATTCAGGCAGCTGAGGAATTAATAAAAGATGAACCTACTGAAAAGATGTCTGCCAATCAATTGGTGTGGTTGTATGCAATCATGATTACTGCTACTGTTGTAAAACTTGGACTGTGGATTTACTGTAAAAGCTCGGGAAACAAAATAGTCCGTGCTTATGCGAAGGTTTCTGACTCTAATCTCTTAACAAGTTGCATCTGCATTTAGCTTATCATCATCAGTTTTATTAGATAATGCTCATGTCCAGGATCACTATTTTGACGTCATAACGAACATAATTGGGTTAGTTTCTGCTGTTCTTGGTGATAAATTTTACTGGTGGATTGATCCTGCTGGAGCTATCATCCTTGCGGTTTATACAATCACAAATTGGTCTGGGACAGTCATGGAAAATGCTGGTACTTCTTCTGTTACCAGATTGCTATTAAGAGGAACCAATCGAAATGATTAAGGTTCTAAGTTGTTCCTGAATCCTTATATTTGATGTGTAATCCCTTGAACATGCGTTTTCTGATACAGTTTCGCTTATTGGGCAATCAGCACCTCCAGAAGTATTGCAGAAACTAACATATCTTGTCATAAGACACCCTCAAGTCAAACGTGTGGACACTGTCCGTGCTTACACCTTTGGTGTTCTTTATTTTGTAGAGGTTGGTTATGGTTCAATTCCTCCACTGCTTTGAGTATTAAGAACTAGCATACGCCTACGTAGTTTCTTTTAATTTCATGGCAATTCTTTTAATTTCAGTCTGATGCTTGCTTCTGCATAAAGCTTCACCAATGCATTTTCATGGCCATTTTACTATTTCAACAGTATCATTTGAAGGGACGTACACTACTAATCTAACTACACAACAATTTCAATTTAACTACCGAAACGTGCTAAATTATAGTCATTAGCTTGACCTTGCATCATTCAAAACTCATACAACTATGGATCTTTATCCAACTCGAACAGATATGCACTAGTTAACTGCAAGTTATTGACTAAGCTGATAAGTCACGTAATTTCTCATTCTCTGTTCTTTCTTTTGCAGGTTGACATTGAACTACCAGAAGAGTTGCCACTAAAGGAAGCACACACCATTGGGGAGACCTTGCAGATCAAGATTGAGAAACTCCCTGAAGTTGAAAGGGCATTTGTTCATCTCGACTTTGAATGTGAACACAAACCAGAGCACTCTGTTCTCAGCAGGCTTCCAAACAGTCAACCTTGATTCCTGGAATTTTTCTGTAATTCTACTGAATGTTATTCTTGTCTACCGCAATCATCTGTGCTTATAAGAAAGCACTGGATTTTCTCTTCCGGGTTTTGGCAGATGATAGAATTTGTTTTTTCCTATGTGGTTTTAGTTCATCTGGGGCACCATTTGGTGTATGAAGTTCCTTCTCTGCAAATTCAACCAGGCATGAGGTCCGTAGGGTGTTTATGCTATACGAGCAAACAGAGCAACAGTTGCTCTTTTCCAATTTGAAGAGAAAACACTTCATCCTATTATCTCACAGATTATATTCAAATGTCAGCAGCTGTGTAAAGCTTCGTTTTCTTTTCATACTTGAAATATCATGCAAGATTAACTCATGCACCACCTTCAAACAATCAGTAAAGTGCAATGGCATTACGTAACAAGTAAATTAAAATTCAAGTCTATGACATAAAATTACATCTTCGAATATGAAGAGTTGTTGGAACAATAAAGCTCTCCAGTACTCCAGAGTAGAGCTCCTATAACAATTTTACAAATTACAAAAAACTAGATAGACATGCAGGAATAGGCACGGTAGAAAGCTACAAATGACTCCATTTGTTATTTTCTTTCTTCTAGCAGAAATTGCCCTGCTACTACAGAATGCGTTTCAAGAAACAGTACGCCCATAGCACAGACAAGCAAGATAGAGGTTCTTCGCCCATTTCTCCTGCATATAGAGGCAAATCCAGATCTTAGAGTGCTTCCTGGATTGGTACAACGACCAATTACAGAGTGAGATGGGAGGAATAAGCATGTAACACAGAGATACACCGATCATATACATGAGAAATTAGACCCAAAAACATATTTTCCCCAAAATTTGTCAACGGGGTACCCACACAAGGCCACCAAAACCAGAGGAATTATAGTATTTGGTTTGATATTGTGTCCAAGGTCTTTCTCTTAACTAGTGGGGATCATATGCATCCAGAACTTCAATGCACCAACTTTGAAGGTATTACTGTAGCACATATATTATATCAATTCTTGCACTTCATATGTATATGTACCTTAACATGTGTGCTGGGAAATTGAGAAGTCCGCAAAGTTTCCTGAGTTTCATCTCCTGGTTTGCGTCTGGGGACACTCAAGATAAGGGCAGCTTGATCAAATGTTGCAGCAGTGGATGTAATTCTGTAGCCATTGTCCCACCTCCTGTGAATTCCCTCACTTGGATATAGAAAATCAAGTTCCACCACCTATTAAATTCAATGACAGGTAGGTAAAGAGTAAGTGATTAGGCTAGAGACAGAGAGATAATCATTGAATGAGAACTAAATACAAAAGACAGCATCCTTGTCATATCTTCCGTGAGGAAGGCCTCAATAACTGCGAATTTTGATATAGAAAAGGCCGGCAAGAACCAATAATGTAATTCTGTAGACTATAAATCAACAGTTCATGAAATTCAAGTTGAAAAGTATGACCTGGTCACTAAAGCCAGCATTTCGAGACATGACAATACCCCATCGAGTTGCAGCAGTGGCCATTGACGTCACATGAAATCCTTCCTTCCACTTCTTATTTATCCACTTAAAGGGAAAGGAGTCACTGACCTTGTATGACTGTTGAGTGTACTGAGTACCTGTACAAGTTAAACACAAATTATGTATTAACACTAATTTTCTCCAGAGATTAAGCTGGACAAAAATCAGCACTTGTTAATGCAAAACGACAACTTCAAGGTAAACAACATACTAAACAATCGGCATATGAAATATAGTCACTATAACAAACTCTCGGTTCTCTTGTGCATGACGAATATATACATTATGGAAATTTGATTTTGTAATGTTAGCAGACCTTTGGACATCACTACAAGAGAGCTGCCATTGTTTGCACCAGCAATAGAACTGATATAGAAGTTCTTCTCCCACTGCTCCATAATCCATTCCTATAACATTGGACAATAATTTCATCTCATTACTAAGATGTAATTAGTGTGATTAGAATGAAAATCTATACATATCGTGTGCAGCAGAGATTCACCTTGTGTAAGAAAAATGGAGATAATTCAAAAACTTGTTGTGTAAAACCAGTTCCAGCATCCATAATTAATGCCCAAAGATTTGAACAAGAAGCCACACAACTTATAAGCAGCCCATCTTTAACTCCCCTATCCACATGTTGCGCCAACCTTCCATCAGCAACATTATAATGGTACCTAAAAAACACAAAAGTGCATCATAAAAATTAAAATATAAAAACAGATGATTCATTCCTTACACTCTGAAGAACACACAAATGCAGCAACACTTTTACCTAAGAACAGGTAAGAAGAAATGAGAAGTAAAAAGAGCTGAATTATATACTAGACACGAAAAATTAGGAAGGCAAAAAATCTCAGAAAACAAGACAAGAAAAGTTCAATCATGATCCAAGCTGTTTTTGAGTCACCTTTTCCACAAATTATCAAGTTGGCACTAAACTGAAACCCATTTCACCATGACTAAGACTAAAACATGAAAGACGGAATGCATGGATCCCATACAAACCTAACAAATTACCTTCCTTTTCCTATTACAGAAAAGGAATAATCCAGCCGAGCAACCAAATTGCAACTCCCAGAAGATAATGGATAGTTTTTTGATAAGCAACTCTTAGATGCAGTGCTCATTACAACTTAAGTATATGTGATTAGTTTTTCTAGGGCAAGTGTGAGATTATGCATCAGAACATAACTATACCTCTGTTTCATTGGCAGCCTAGCATTGTAAATGGAAATCCATTGAGTAGCGGGAACTCCAAGACGAACTTTCTTCTTTGATTGACTATCATCATCTTCTTCAATATTCAACCTAGCACGTTTTTGACCAACTTGACAGATAATCTGCCAGTTGAGTAAATAGTTATTGAAGCCCATAAGGAATAGTACAAAGAAATATCGCACAGATCACTGACAAAATTACCTTCTGAGCACCCTCAGTGTTTATTGGTCTTATAGCCGGATTTGGTGGAATCAAGCCTTCAAATAAAGAAATTAGTTTGGAGTAGTTTGGCTCCTCATCAAACTTCATATTCACCACAATTTCAAGAAACTGTTTAAGAGGCGGCGGACAAAAGCAGCATAACATTTCTGGAGATGTCGCCATCTTCTTTTTGCAAACTAGGAAGGATTTGTTATCTCCCTGAGGTAATCAAGAAAGAAAAAGGAAAGAGACAAAGACATTAACACAATATTCTATCGAAAAAGAAATCCATGAGGATGCTCTACAAAATTGGTACATGTCTGAATGTTACTTAAAGTCTTAAACATATAAAAGAAATTGGCACCTGATAGCCTTGCCATGGCAATCTGCCTCGATTCAGAAAGATAAGTGTATATGCCAGAGATTCTAGGTCATCTCTCCTACTTGCAGTCCTTCCTAAATGAGCATGAACACTGGCATATCGAACAGTTCCCCTACAGATATTGAATAGGAAAGATATCATGATATTCTTCAAGGAGTTAAATTGGACAATTGGCCACAAGGGCATTGACTACCATTCTCACCTGAACATATCAGGACGTTGATCATATTCAACATGCTGTCCATTGCCACTGTCTTTCCACTTAGTTGCTGCAATGATAAATAGCCATGAGGCAAAAAACGTAACTCATGGCACAGGAAATGCACCAGGAATTAATTTGAATGCAGTCACCTAATCCGAGATCAACAAGAAATAACTTCTTTTCCTGTGGTGTAGCGGGTTGGCCAAGTAAAAAGTTCTCTGGCTTTACATCCCCATGCACATATCTAAAATCACGAAAAAAAAATGAAGAATAATCAGTAGCAAAAATGAAAAGAATCATCATTGAAGCTAGAATTGAATCTTTCAATTTCTAAAGTTCCCCAAGACTAAACTATAATAGAGAAAAAGCATTCTGATTGCATACCCTCTTGCATGCATCTTCTCTAGGATTGACAATGACTCCACTGCAATACAAGCCACCATTTCTGTAGACATTCTGTATTCCAAAAGGAGATAAACATGAACGACACACAAGAAATTATATCAAGAAAAGAAACACAGATACAAAACAACTTGACAATCTCAGAATAAAATTTGAACTCATTTTCCATGGCAAGCTAATTTAACAGCAAATATACAGAAACATAAAAGTATATCACTTTAGCATCATTCAGGGTTGTACAAACAGATATTAGTGCACATTTACTCACGCCTGGCCAGAGGTATTCCATACATCCCAAAGACTTGGCCCAAGCATGTCCATAACCTGAAAAGCATAAACATTAGGAAAATGGACAAGTTATAAGCAAAATGTAAAAGAACCAAGTTCATAACTCATACCATGACATAGTAATCTCCTTGTCTTCCTTTATAGTGTACCCTAGGGACCCCATGGCTACCACCAAGAGCACTGAGAAATAAAAGTGTAAGGTTAATTAATTAAATTGTGATCCCAAATTTAAAATACAAGTAAATCAAAAGCACTTACGTGTACACCTGCCATTCATAGGGAGGGCCATAATTGCAGCCTTTGCTGTTTCTATGCTCAAATTTCAGAGCTACCTAAAGAAGCACAAGTATGTGAAAGAGTGATAAATATATAACATGACAAAGATTAAATATCTGGGAATGCAGCCCAACTAACTTTACCTCCAAAGCTCCAGAACTCATAGGCCGGTCATTTCCAGCAGAAACGCGACGTCCAACAAAGACCTGACCAAACCCACCTTTGCCCAACTTCCTTTCTATCTTATACAGAGGCGATCCTCCCACTTGAACCTTGGAAAAACCAAAAACAAATTTTCTATAAATTTATAAAAAAAGAATATAAGCAATATTAGAGGCACAACATGCCATAAGATCAACCAACATACTTGAAATGCAGCAAATTGTTATACAAGATAAACATTTACAAGTCCGCACAAACCAATACATTCACAAGAACAACCCACCAGAAAACATACTAGAAAAGGATGATTCTTTTTGTACATATTCTGAACACTCGCTAACATATTTGCCCAGATTCATGTTATATCCAATAAATAAATCGTCTCCTCAAAATCAATGAAAAAGCTTCCAGCAAACCACAAAAAGGGAAGGTTAACAGCCGCAACAAATGATTACTGATTGGATCCTGCCACATCTGCTGTTCATGATACTAACACCAAAACCTTAAATGCGATACCATTTTCAGCATAAATGGAACCCTGAAACGTTATCTCACCACATCAACGAGTGATTTCCACTAAGTTTGGAATGATTTGGCTAACCTAAGGCCGTGTGTTGTCACCTAATTGATGCATTGGGACAGCTCCATGCAATAACAATTCCACAATGACTATCACACAACTGAAACTCCACTGGTAGGAAATAATATTTAGCAGGCAAATAAGCTCCATAAATTCTGACTGAAAAACATTCACTTCCTCAGTCCCCCAAAAAGAGCCATCTTCTGGTAACTGAAACCCAATATAGATCACAGTTCCACTTTACCCAAAATAAATTTGTGGAGGGAACCATAAAGCAAAACAAATGAGGGAGTAAAAACTAAAAGCAAGCCAACATCCATAAGTTCCAACAAAGCCATGGTGAATCCCGCAGAGCCACTCGTAAAACTTGCTTCCATGCTGTGAAAATCTCATATTTGCACCAGAAAAAAATGAAATGAAGACAATGTTTATGCACAAAACAAAAGGGAATTCTAATGACATGAAAACGAAGTCCACAGAACAAAAGAATTATTAAAAAAAGAAAAAGAATATCATCAAATAACACAGGTATATACCGTCTCTGGGAAAGGCGCAGTACTACCCTCTTCTTCTTGGCCAGGAGCTTTGTTAGCACTTATACCACCGCTATGATCACCCATTTCAACAACCTTCTTATCCTCTTCTTCCTTTTTACCACCAATACCCAAATAAAAAGTTTTCTTTTTTTCTACTTTACCTTCCAAACCCAAAGTGTCACTACTCTCTTCTCCTTCTTCTCGCTCTGAAATCAAAACCACCTTTTTATCGTTCTTATCACAACCACCACCTTCTTCTCTCTCCTTCAATCTTCTTGTTTCTAATCTCGTCCTCGGCCTCGGCCTCTCCGGCGACAGTCCAACAACGGCAGCACGTGTCTTCACGTAACTCCCCAGCAGCGGGTTCTGCGGCGCTAATTTCTTCGACGTGCGCCCTCTTCGTGCACCTCTGCGAAGCTCAGGCATCGCTCAAGCCCATGAACCTGGTTCCTTGAAAGCAAGAAGAAGCCTATTAGGGAACCGGTGCTTATCATTATAATGAAACTTAGCAGGTCGGTTGCCTCCAAGAAGACAAGTTTCCGAGAAAAAAATAGAACAGAAATGAGTGCGATTCCGAGGTTGACTGGCTTCAAGAAAGACGAATTGTGAAACGATGTGTATGAAATTGGGTAATTTAGGGTTAGGGTTCACGAAGTAAAACGAAGAAAGAAAGGGAACTGAATCGAAGATTGTTCGATACTTCTCCGTAATGATAAGAACAAAAACAGGTCTTGAGAGAGAGAAGACGAGCTTAGCCCTGGTTGGAGAGTTGCTAATAGAACGTAACATATACTTCTATCGTTATTAGAATGGAACGAAACAGGGTAAAAATGGAGACGTTTCATTATATACTAAATAGTAAAAGTAAATATCTAATTTAAAAAATTTAGGATGAAACGTAAATTAATAAATATATACTATTTATATACTTTTAATATTTTTTCTTAATACTAATTATTTCCTTTAAACTTAAGCCCTTAAGCCCTTTTCAATACTCATGTATTACGATCCAAAACTTATCACACACAGACATCTATTACAGTTCACAAGCTTATCATTTCTAGACTTTTCTTTCTATTCTTCGTGTTCTACCACTTCTTCTTCTTCTTGTGTTATTTATTAGTAGCCAAGTTGGCAGAGAAAGAAGCAAAAGAGGAGCAAGAGGACTTGGTCATCGGTGAGATGCTCAGGATTACAGGGTATGTACTAGAAAGATTCGCTGACAGATTAGCTACCGTCACAACCACTCGACTACTTATTACCATCTCTCCCTCTATATATATCTTCTTATTATATTTCTTCCCGTGCTATTTGTCTGGTGTTTGCTCAGTTTTGTTTGCTTATGTATAAATGGGAAATTGCAGAGGTTTCAACTAGAATTTTGTCGAATTCGGCAATTTGGGGATTGCTAGCTCTTTTAATATGGTATGTATGCTGTGTTTTATGTTATATTTCAGGCCTATGGTAAAAGAGTTGTGTTGGGCGTTGGCAATCAATGTAGTAGGGGAAGAGCAAGTCGCTATTGTAGCAGGGGAAGTGCAGCACCCCACTCTCACAGAACACGTATTCGATATCCTAAATGATATCCGAATACGTACTCCACAAGGGTAGGATGCTAGAGCAGTCAGATCACTAACTTAATCATGGCATCATCATTTAAGACGTAAATATCACACTATTTAAAAACTCAAATTCCTCATTTCATTTCTTAAAATTGAATCTGTACATTGTAGCTTAACAACATTATCCATATATGTACATTATCAAAAACTAATCAGAGTTTACATCTCTGTATACAGAATATGCTACATAATGAGGAATTATACAAAAATTCTATCTAGATCTTTCAGTCTCAGCTGACCGACTTTTGAGTCATTTCGTTGATCTAAAAGTACAAAAACTATACTTCTTCTAGAGTCTCTCTGTCAATAGCATCCTCTTTCGAACCTGAAATGTCAACGTTGCAATTTTGGTGAGTTTTGCGAACTTAGTGAGTAAACCATCCTCGGTGGTTCACTCAATTCATATAACACATCAACACATACAATCACATAATTCACTTCATTTCATTTATCACGAAGCATTACATATCATTTACTTCACATATCACGTTCAAAGCAATCAAACAAATCATTTTGATCATTTAAAATATACATATCAATTATAAATGCAATGCACATAAGACTCACTTTCATTTATTACTTTGTTATGACCAAGTGTCTTTTTATTGGCCTATATCCCTTGTAGATACCGGGCTTGTTTCAGACATTACCTCATATCCCTTAGTGGATATCGAGTATAATAACGACTGAGCCAGAGACTCTTATCACATTTTGAGCTTTAAACTCGTTTTCAGTGGCTACTCCGGTCACAACAACCTTTATTTATTCATGCATTCTTGTAATCAAATGCATCACATGTATTCAATCAATCAAATGTGATCAATGTTACACATTCATATTCACGATCACAATCATTCACATTTGTTATCGGACCTTGGTCCGACATTTAACATATACGTTAAGAATCACTTATTTCGTGAAATTTACAAACAAGGAGCACTTCTAATATATTATTCATGCATCAAACGCCTCGGACGTTCAATGCTCGGAATCAACACAGTCACATTCATATAATAATTCAATATAGAATTTAAAACAAACACTTGATCAAGTGAGACCATCTAGGTTACTCATAAGATGCTCCAGATAACTATTGCCTTGAAATCCCGATAACTTCTGGATGTTGTCGCTCAATTCGCTCTTCTATATTATGCAATACACATTTACACACATTACAACTTTGCACAATTATAAGTACTCATTTATGCACATATGTATCTATGGATTATATACAATGCATACGTAATGATAATCTCGGGTATATTTCCTTTATTTTCATCACATGATCATTCATATATCAAAACTCATATAAGTCTAATTTGAACTTAGGTTTACACCTTAATAAAACAAAATTTATTCTAAGTTCATAACTCAATCGTTCATTCCAGCTTTTTCTCAAAACAGATTTTCGAGTCAATTTTGCATGGTCATTAAGAAAAAGGAAAATGAAGTATTTAGGCATCACGTTCTCCTAAAAAAATGTTCTCATATTTCTTAAGTTTCTAATGATGTCAAGTTCTCACTATTTGGTTCAGTATTATGCAATTCATACACAAAATACTTCAGACTGTACTCAAACTGCAACAGTACTCAGTACTCAACTTCAAGCCAAATTTTGAAACTCTTAGAGACATAATTAAAATTCAATTCCCCATTAAATTTGTAGCCATATGTCTGTAGATTAATCTAAACTTAAAATCATTCCATTTGGATATGTACAAGTCAAGTTATGGATAAAATACAGATGTCTGCTTAGTGAAACCACTATATTTAAGAAATTCAAGCTCACTTTATCATTTTCATCCTAAACTTGTCAGTCAATCATTATCAATCATTTCCTATTGAATTCAGATAGTCATGAAATTTGGTGGAGAGGAAATACAATATGTGAGGAGTTTTTGGTTCAAAATTCAAGTTAATCGGAGGTCCGAAGAAGTTATGGTCAAAAGAGTGAAGGATATCGAAATCTATCAAAAAGCATAGCACCTTTACTGTCACGATCGTGCTTATGCACTTCCTACTGATTCTTCTCTGTCACGATTGTGCTTGTGCATGACTTCTTGCTGATTCTTCTCTGTCATAATCATGCATTGCCTAACGCTTCCTCTCTATCACGATTGTGCAAGTCCTCTGGGGTTTCCTTTATGTCACAATCGTGCTTGACGGACGATCTTTCCCAAATTTTACGAAACAACATATTTTTCATCACTTCTTCATCTCTTTTGCTTAGTCTATTATATATAATTTATGTCCTCATTATTTCCTCTTTATTACTACTTTCATTTTTGCTCAACTCATTCAAACACAAATCAAAATCTATGATCGATCATAAACATCAAAAACAGAACATATCATATATGCATATTCATCATATTTTCTGCACTTTTTCATTTTCTTTAACACCTTCATTTCATCTCTAACTATCACCTTAATCCTTCATATTTCAAGACACCACATTAAACTAGCCTTTTCTTTAACTCCTACTTACTTTAATCCGTCTCTATAACACCCAACGAGATCTATGTACATAAACGGTGAAAACAGAGCATAAGCATATCATCTTTTGATAAAATTTCTGCACTCTTTTTACATTATCATAGTGATCTTTCTATCTCAAAAATCATTTCAACAACAACTTATGAACGGTTAATCACCTTATATGCAGATATAAGACATTTATATGCACTGTTTATCACTCACAATGCACATGAATAATGACCATTAGTCTCATTATCATTTAATCACCATATTTGTTTCATATTCAAACAATTCATGAGAATTAACATATTACTTGGTAAAACTCTAAACTCTTCAAAATCACGTGAACCCTAGCTTTCCATGATACACGATCATCAACAGTCAAAGGTTGTAGGGTTAGGTCTTTTAATGATAGTGAAAAAGATATCAAAATGAGAATAGCAAGTGAAAGGTGAGAACAAAGCTTAAGTTGTTGGGGCAAAACGAGAAGTTCGTAGGTGAAGAAGATAAAGAACGAAATGAAGAAAATTTTAACAAAAGTTGAAAACAAATGAACACAGTGAAAGATAAATAAAAATGAAGATGGTCTTTCACTTGAGAGAGTTGTAGGGGGTGGATGCATGGCTTGGCAAGTGGAAGTATTTGTGACAAATTGCTCAGATCACCTCTAAACCATGGCTGCTAGGTGGAGATTTCAATGCCAAATTGGAGGCTACTGATAAACGAGGAGGATCTCGACTCTAACCTACCGTTTATCGACAACTTTGAGATTGTGTGCACAGTTGCAATCTTCTTGATCTTGGCGTCTTAGGGCCAAGATTTACCTGGAGAAGAGGTAATATGTTCGCTAGATTAGATCGAGCTTTATGTTGCAATAATTGGCACTCAGCTATTCAATACAAATCAGTGACCCATCTGCCTTTTCTGAAATCAGATCATCGACCTCTCCTCATCTCGTTTATCAATAACAATATCTCTCCTTTGACTAACAGGCCTTTTAGGTTTCAGTCTACCTGGCTTTGGCCAATTTGTCGAGGAACATTGGAAGCCTAACAGTTCTGACTTTAGTGGTTCGATCCGGAATTTTTCAGAACACCTACAAAGTTGGAACTATAACACGTTTGGCAACATTTTCCATAGAAAGAGGAGGCTCATGGCACACCTCAAAGGTATCCAACAACATCTCGATGATACAGAATCAGCCTCTCTTCGGATCTCGAGGAGTACCTAAAGACGTAATTGGAGCAGGTTCTTTATCAAGAAGAACTTTATTGGCACCACCAATCCAGAAGCCAATGGCTAGGTCAGGGAGACAGGAATACCAAATACTACCATGCCTTCACTCGAAAGAAACAAAGCTGGCCAAGGCCCCGTAAGTACAGGTTACGCAAATAAATAGGGAAGTAAGAGTATCGATCGACAGGGAGTTACTGAACAATTACTAGGCTAAAACCATTCAATTATTTGGGCTAATCACTTAAATGTTGATCATTAAGAAATTAATTAATTAACGAATTGCTAAAACTAATCTTAAAACAAATAGAATAGCCACGTAATTTATGACTGTAAGGAATAAATCAGATATGTAAAAGACAGGTTTCAAATTTGGTTTCGTGATCGACTTCTAATAATTCTATTATGGTTTATTCAATAAACTTGATTCCTAGACTTTGAAGGAAACTAG
>JANVCL010000003.1:356159-369723 GCA_026546855.1 Erythroxylum incrassatum | reverse complement strand
CCTTCCCATTGATTCAAGTTAGTGCAAATGATCTCAGAAACCGTCTAATTAAGGTTTGTAAAAGATTATAATCTTTACTTTTTTGATAATAAATTGTCTACTCTTTCGTGTGTTTACTTAGAATAAATTTGTTAATTAGGAAGGAGATGAAGATGGGTTTCCTGATGAGTTAGAATGCTTGGTTAAGAAAACTTATTTTTCAAGGTACAAGTCACAAAATTTAATAAAATCAACAAATCTTCAAGTTTTACTGTCAAGAAAGTAAGTTGTAATGGGGAACTGGTCAATAAATACATGAATTCACCACCTCAGTCTCAGGTATTACTCTACTTCGTATTACAAAGAAGAATAGAAACTATTCACCATTGCATGAAACTTCATTGATATACACAGATATGTATATATTATAGCAATATTGATCTCATGAAATACAATATTTTTCCAGGAATGCTATCTGAGTGATTCTACTACTGCTACTGATCTTTTAGTAGGACCACTGCTCTTGATAAATCCTAACGAAGCTGTGAGTATTAATACCACTTTTACACATTTCAGTGTTTTTTTTTGTTCTATCAAGAAAATTTAGGTATTCTTTATTTTTATAATCATATTATTGTAGCAAATTACTTCTATTGGAGTCTTTGCTACAATTAGTGTTTAGCAAACTATATGATTGATTTCCTACCAAGTTCAATTATTTAATTTATCTTCTTTTCATTGACACTATATTAAAAAATTCAGATATATATTATCTCATAGTAAAACCATTCATTGTTAAATTAATTAGATGTAAATAGGCATTCAGTAATCAATTACTGAGTTTTACTTTGCAGGATTCAATTCTAGATGAACCACTAAGTAATATTCCTATTGATATTGCACCTCTGTCATCATTACCTATTGTGAACAAACAAGTACGTACATACTATTAATATTATGTATAATATGGATCACAAATAAATGATTTTTATTTATTTAAATTTATGCTAAGATTCTATTCAATCAAATGCACCACAATCAGTTTCTGCATCTGAATTTGTAAGACAATCTCTTGCTTTACAAAGTTGAATTTTCTTGTTTGATTAAAAAACAATAACATAGTAACCTACAGAAAGTGCCAACATATCTGCTTCTCTTATAAGACACTTTTCATTCTACAAGATTCAAATCAAATTGAATCACCCAGCTACTTTTCAGAAAACATTATTGATGAGTGTACTTCTGTATCTGCAGTTGATAATAAAGTATGTACATCTATTTTTTCAATATATTCATATATTATGTCTTCCACTTATTGAGTTTATTTAATTACAGGATGATAGAGCTGCAATTTATCACACTGAAATAGACATTATTTCCTCAGCTCAAATGATGCCCTAGATTTCCAAAATGAAGAGACCAATATCAGAAAATTTTGAGATTGATATGCCTTTATGTGATTTAATATCACTACAAATGTCTTCAACCAAGTTGACCACCAAAATCAGAAGAGAAAAGTTAACTTAACTATGAAATGTTCAAGAATGACCAATTTGTCAGCTATTTTTTGTTTGGTAAACTATTTATCTATTTTGGACCCTGCAAATATTTCATACTTGAATAATAAACTATCTATCTTTTGTACTTGTTTAAATATAGCTCTCATATTTTTGGACTCATTTTATTTGTTAGATTCCTATTTTATCATAATTTTATTTTATGACATACACTATGTTAATTTTATACTTGTATTTGCCTTTCAATTTTATAGTTAAAATTTATTATTTACTTCGTAACGGCCTGTTTAAAGCACGGGGTGGAATTAGTTAATTAAAATTTGAGGACTCCTAGATAAATAATATTTAATTAAGGTTATAGGCTGATGTAGCTTCGAATTGTTACTCTCTCGGTCTCGCTCCGCTTTTTCTGTGTTCCAACTTTCCATTGGTGCTGTTCTTATCGCGTCGCTGCACTGGGCAGCGATCAAGTGGTCTTCACGTATCTGGTACTCTCCTCCGTGTCCCATTTTCTATTTTCCTTAGTTACTGCCTGTGCTGGGTTTTGGTTAATTTCTTTTGCTGATTTAAGTTTGATGAGCTAAATTTGATTGCTTAAACCCTTGATCCGTCTTCCCTTGCTATAAATTTCATTTTTTGCAACAATGTTCTGCTTTTAGTATGGTGGGTTTTATGATTTACTGATTCAGTAATATCAGGAGAGACCTAATTAACGCCCTCTCATGACTAACATTTGCCGGGAGCTGTTATGTTCTAGGGCTCGTTTTGATTGAGGTCGCTTTTTGTCCGTTCAAAAAATCCCAGAAGAGTGAAAGAGCCACAAATTCACCTGAGTGGCCGTCCCTACTTTGTCTCTGCTTCGTGCCCTAGCTCCCCAATTTTGCACTTCAGGTGATTATTATTTGAATTTCGGGTTTGATTTGTCCTCTTTTAAAACCAGAGGCATGGGGTGCAACGTTGAATAAATTGAAATTGTGTGGGTTATGAGTGGAGATTAGGTTCTTTTTGTTTCGCGGAATGAGTGTGTGTTCCCTGCTTTTTGTGGTTTAACTTCGTGCTTCTTGGTTGAATGCTTGTTTTTGTGCGGTCCTCATTTTCTTCCAGAGCATGCAAATTGAACGTACTATAAGTATGCTTCGTTCTTCTTTGTAGAGAATCCTTCTTAGTTTATAGGTGCTTCTTTTCAATATTGTACAATCATCAGTTACTATCTGCAGACATTGCTTCGGTTGCTGACATGTGTTATAGATGATGCATTTGCCTAGTTGGAAACTTGAGCTGTTTGAGCTCCACTTTTATTTGGAGTGCTATTATGAGCTTTTGCAATACTTCACTGCATTGCTATTCATGTAATTTTCTTATGTGTTTTTGGTCTCCCACAAAGAATATAAAGATAGTATCTGAGCTGCTTAAATCTTCATAAAGTGATCTTGATTGCGTTGATTACGGAAAGCTGTTCAATCGTTTGTCAATTGAGTGAGCACTACATTAAACTGTTCAGGATTTGGTGAGAAAAGTTGAGAAATCTAGAGAACAGTTGGAAGATAATTATGGAGTTTGACCCTATTGTCCAACAGTTAGTAAACTAACGGTTGTTTTTATAAGCAAATATCTTCTTGTAATTGATATAACTACTTTGTTAAAGTTCTTAAGATGTATGTCAAGTTCTTTTATTTCTGTTTGGTGTAGGAGGACTAAGGTTGTAAGTTTGAATCTTCACTTGGATACTCTATGATAGAGACTCGTCCTGGGTTGAAATTCTTGTGTTGTCATTTTTCTTTGCTATAATTCCATGTGGTTAGTTGCCTAACTTTTTAAGTGTTAATAAACTGCAGTTAACTTGGTAATAAACTTAGTTGTTATCAGATTGTATATTCTTTGACATGGATCCGGAGGCAGCAAAAACTGCTCGGGAATCTCTGGATTTGGCATTTCACATGTCAAACATCCTTGACACAGGGCTTGACCGACATACACTCTCAGTACTTATTGCCCTGTGTGATATGGGTTTGAACCCTGAGGCATTGGCAGCTGTTGTGAAAGAACTAAGAAGAGAAGCCTCATCGTCTCCACTAACCAACAATGCTCCATCATCTGCTTCATGAATCAGTTTGTTTTTGCCTCTTTATAAAAGTTATTGAACCTTTCTCGTTCTCTCCGCACTATTCTGTTTTCATATAATGCTGCACATCATCCTTTGGATCATGCTAACCTCTTGGGTATTTTGATCCTTTCCTTGAGCGACAACGACTGAATTGTCGAGATATATACCTACGTGCAAGCTCACATACTTGAGTGGTAGCACTGGATAATTTCTGTATTACTTAGTAAAGTTTATTTATGGGATGAAAAGGACTCTAGTTTGGTGATGTTCAGAAACTGCAATATTGTCCATTTCAACGAGGTGATGCAGTGACTGTATTTGGCAGAGTTGTAAAGTTCAATTTTGTAATTTTGCTTTGCATATATCTATTTCATCTTTGGTAAGAGTACATGAGCTATATCATCCATGAATTGTTTCTAATATAGTGATGAAAGAATAAAAGAACAAAAATGAAAGTTCTCAGTCGTTTCGAGAAATAAACTGTCGCTTCTGAAATCTACAGAGAATAAGAAGATGATGATGACAACAAAGAATTTGAATATGTAATCAAATCAAAATTATTTATACAAGATCGGTGATTAAAGAATTTGAATGTGTAATCAAATCAAAATACCTTTTATAAATCCAGATCTCCAACCTGATGCCAAATCTTCAGTTCTTGTATTTATGTTTAGTAATGAAAGAGGTCAAGAACGAATAGAAGATGCTGATAGTAGCAGTGTAGAACTGTAGATACGTTCTCAGGTGGCTGTAAGTTGGGACCCAGTAGACAAAGATAGTGTAAGAAATGATATTTTGTAGATATTGCCACATCAGCATGCCGAACCATAATCAAATCTTGGAAATGAGAAAAGCTAAAGATTATGAATTTATAATGCCACTTGGAGATTGGTAATTCTTTTTTAAAATTAGTGGTTTTTTCATTAATTTTGTAATTATAATTCAAAATTTAAGAAATACCAATAAAATATTCAAAATTTTAATTTTTTAATTACAGTCCGACATTTGTTTCTTTCGTTAAGTCTGTTAAAATAGCTCACCGCACTTCCAGAAACTCGTTAGCCAAAAATGACACAACAAATATAAATTAATAAAACTACGTTATTTAATCGCATAATTAAAATAATATCATTGTTTAAAAAATGACCTAAATTAGTTTGTTCTCAAACTCTCGCCTTCGTTTAGTTTTAAATTAAGTTCACTCTTATTTTAATTTTTTCTAACATGATTATAATTTGATTAGGTTAACCATTCAAAATTTTATCATTATCATTTTAATTAGTTATAATAAAACTACTTAAAACTAATTTCATATTGTATAAATAAAGTTAAATGAATTCTTTTTAATTTGAACATAATTAATTTTGCATATGACTAAGTTCTTTTTTTATGTTTTTAAACTTAAATTATTTTTTGATTAAATAAGGCCGTTTGGTTCTATTTCTATTTTTCTGTTGTAATTTTTAGTTTTCGTTTTCAGTTTTTTGTTTTTGTTTTTCTTTAAAATAAAAACAAAAACATGTTTGATTGTTAATGTTAATATAGGTGTATTTTTATTAATTACATTTTTGTTAAAACTTAAAGATAAATTATTTTTAAATAAATAAATTTATTTAATCTCTTATATAATATTTATTAAAAAATATATTTTATTTAAATAAAAATAAAAATAAAAATATATAAATTAATATTTATTTGAAGTATATTTTAATTATTAAATCAAATTTTATTTGAATATTTATATATTTTAAATTTAATTATATAAATAAAATAAAATAATTCATACTTTTATTGATAATTAATTTTAATTTATTAAATATATAAATATAATGTTAAACTAAATTATTCATATTCATATTAAAAATTAAAAATTAAATAATATAAATTTAAATGATAGTAGATCAGATTATAAAAAACAAAAATAGAAAATAAAAACTACTTTTTATGGTTTTCATAAATTTTGAAAACTGGAAGAAACCAAAAGTAAAAACAGAAACTAAAAATCTAAACAAACAAATTTTTTTACTAATTTTGAAAAAAAAGAAAATTAAAAATAAAGCTGGAATCAAACACCCCCTAAGTTATTGAAAAACATAATTGATTTTCTATTATAATTATAATGAAGTGAAGATTAGTGTGTATACTAAATTCAAACCAACTAGTGTTATTTATTAGTTGGTAGTTATTATTTTAATCATTAAAAATGCATTATCGATTATTTTATTCATTAATATTTATTTATTCCAACTAACATTTCCATTAGTTATTATTACTAATTAATAAAATTACTGAGATTTATCAAACGAAGAATAGGAATTATTCACTTTATCGTTATAAAAATAGTTATTTTAATTCTTACTGTTTAAATTATTATGGAAAAAGTATTTATGATATTAAAAAATATAAAATTAAATTAATATTAAACAAATAATTCATTTAAAATGTATTTAACAAATAATTATATAATAAAATATATTCAAATTATGTAACACAAATAAAATAAATTTCTAAGTATTTTATGTTTGTAAAAATATATAAAATTAGAAGAAAATTTCAAAAAGAGTAAAAGACATAAACCTTCTGTCCAGTTTAAGAAAATTCTTGAAAACTGTTTTAGTTTTCAGTTTTCAGATTTTTAAAAAATGCTTTTACTTTATATTTTGAATAAATAATAATAACGAAATATATATAATATAAAGATTAGATGTAGACTAATTAAATGTTATTTACATAACAATTCAATACAACTTTTAAATTGAAATCAAAATAATTAAATAAGGCATGAAAAAATAATTTATTACAAGTTCCTTTAATTATTAATTTTAAGTCGGGCTTAAAAATAGAGTTGAATTATCATATTAATAACATTTGATTTAATTTGTTTATGTTTGATGTTTATATTATGTGTTTTTTGTTTTTTAATTGAAATTTAAGAAAAGTGATTTTCTAAAAAGTTAAAAATTGGGGAGTTTTTTTTTAAATTCCTTAAATTACAAGAAAATTTTATGAATTTTACGTTTTTTAAGAAACTTTTCCTATATTTTCTAACAAAGACCAATATCATGAATAGCCCAAAACTAAGCCCAATTGAGGAAACGAAACAGTTACTGTCCCCCAAATTCCAACGTTCGCGCGTCGGCGGGTCAAGCTCAAAATTCTGAAAATTTATCTTTTCCCGCCCAAACACACACCCATCTAAGAGACAATTAAAACCCTGCACATAAACTCTTCATTTTTCCTCTGTCTTCTCCTCCCGATTCCTCAGCTGCTCACCTCAGCTAATGCACATGGCCGGCAAGAGGAATAACAAGACCAAGCCGTCTACTGCTTCTCCTACTTCGTCTTCTTCTTCTTCTAAGAAGTTGAAGAGTGAAGTTGTTGAGCCGGAGAAGGAGACAGCCTCGCCGGATCCTAGATTCGTCCGCAATCCGGTGCCGGAGGATGAGGCTAGACGTCGCTGGCCTAATCGCTACCAATCTAAGGTGCTTACTTGCCGATTTCATGTTAGTTAAGTTCAAGATTTTTTCCGGTTATTTTTAGCTGTAATTTCCATTTAGGTTTTTATCTTACGAGTGAGATTGCCTGTGTTTTTCGTTAGGGGAAGAAGCAACAAACTTCCTCTAAAAGCTCAGATAGGTAGGCTTGATGTCCTTGCTTTAGATATTTGACTACTCGTGTTTCATTTTTCTATTCTTTTGCATTTCAGTAAATATGTTGTTGTTGGTTTGAATACAGTAAAGATGATTCGGATGAGATCATTTCAGCAAAGTGTCACTACTTGCAGGCTGAGGTTGATGGACACATTATTTACAATCTGTATGATGACGCTCATGTCAAGGCTAGTTCTCTTGTTATTCTATCTAATTTACGTCAAATCATCCATAGATGCGGAACAGTTAATTAATGTCTTGATATGACAGTCTTTTGTTTTTTTGTTTTTAGGCCGAGGATGGAGAGGATTGTTATATTTGTAGAATTGTAGAATTGTTTGAAGGGGTTGATGCGACATTCTATTTTACTGCTCAGTGGTATTATAGGGCTAAAGATACTGTAAGTTTTTTAAGGAATGATTTTTTATTTTATTTTACCCTCCTTTTGTTTTATTTTTTGTTATTTTTTCTCATGGTCTTGTTCTCTATCTCTCTCTATCTTTTCCCCCCAATTCACCAGGTTATTAAGGATGCTTATCCTTTGGAAAAGAAACGAGTGTTCTTTTCAGAGATCCAGAATGACAACCCATTAGATTGTCTTCTAGAGAAATTGAAAATTGTGAGACTGTCACTGAATGTATGCCCTATTATCCTTCTCTATACATGTGTTTCTCTCTTCCACAACCTAAAGAGACAAAAGAAAGAAACCATGCAGTTGATAATATCTATATGCAATAATTAATATTGTAAGTTTGCATTGATAGGAGGATTTGGAGAAAAAGAAGAAGGCGATTCATTCATGCAACTACTATTGTGACATGCAATATTTGCTTCCTTACTCCACTTTTGTTAACTTACCTCCAGGTTCGCATTCTTTTCAATCCATTTTGTCGAGCTAAGTTGTGTTTACCATGCAATCTGCATCATTTACCCAACTGGGCTTTGTTTAAAATTACAGATAACAGAAAAGCTAGCAGCGGGAGCTTATCTACGATTTCAAGTGATAGTGATGTCAACATGGTTTGCTCTGATGATGCTGAAGTATGCCAAAATAGTAAGAACAAGTCAGAGGCATCACTGTTAGATTTATATTCTGGTTGTGGTGCTATGTCAACGGGCCTGTGCTTGGGCGCCAACATGTCGGGTCTCAATCTCGTCACTGTATGTGTTTGTCTTTTCTGAAATCTGCAATTTGAGCAATTAATTTGTGGTTCGTAGTTCACTGATTACTTTATAACTTGTAGAGATGGGCCGTTGATTTGAACAAATTTGCCTGTGAAAGCCTTAGTTTCAATCACCCTGAGACTGAGGTAGCCTTTTCATCTATAAAAATTACTTCTTCTAATTTCAAGTTCTTATATGCTAATATTTAGAATAAATACCGATAAACATCAGGTGAGGAATGAATCTGCAGAAGATTTTTTATCATTGTTGAAAGAGTGGGAAAAACTCTGCATGAGGTTTTGCCTTGTTAGCAGTGGAGAGAGGAAGCTGGAGAGATATCCTTTTGACACTGAAGATAGCGATGAAAATGAACAAGATCAAAATGATGAAGACGAGGATGATGACGAGATTTTTGAAGTTGAAAAGATAATTAAAATTTGCTATGGTGATCCAAAGGAGAAAGATGAACCAGGACTGCACTTCAAGGTATAAAAGTTTATAGTTAAAAACAGACAATTTGCAATACGAAGGCTTTGGTTGTTGATGTTAGCAAAAACCTATATTTATATTATGTTTGGCATTCATGGCCTTGTTTCTGCCATCTACGGTCTCCAAGTTATACTCACCAACAGTGAAATGATACTTACGTACTAGCTGTGATTGAATTGTTCCTTTCTTTTTCTCTGTTTCCCTAAATATCCAGGTGCGTTAGTTTTGCTCTTTAATTCTTCTGTATAGGTAAAATGGAAGAACTATGGGCCAGATTATGATTCTTGGGAACCGATTCAGGGCTTGGGGTAACGCAACCAAACAGCATTATAAGTTGATTCTTTCTTCTTGGTGTTTTATCTTTGGTTTTTGAAATTCGTGTTTTACGAACAATACCTTTTGACCAGTAATTGTCGTGAGGCCATGGAGGAATTCGTCAAAAACGGATATAAGTCAAGGATTCTGCCATTGCCGGTAAGTTTAGCTTGGATTTCCTCAACATGTTTCTACTTACATGTGTTGTTAATTGCCTTTTCGTTATGTATTTTGTAGGGAAATGTTGATGTGATTTGTGGTGGACCGCCATGTCAAGGCATTAGTGGGTTCAATCGTTTCAGGAACAAAAACAATCCTCTTGAAGACGAGAAGAATAAGCAACTGATAGTGTTTATGGACATTGTGAATTTCCTTAAACCCAAGTTTGTGTTGATGGAGAATGTTGTAGATATCTTGAAGTTTGCTGGTGGGTTTTTGGGGCGATATGCATTGGGTCGACTAATTGAAATGAATTATCAAACTCGGATTGGCATGATGGCAGCTGGGGCTTACGGCCTTCCTCAGTTCAGAATGCGTGCTTTTTTATGGGGTGCACAAGCCACAGAGGTAACTTGGCTTGTATTCTTGGGCTCTTTCCGTTTCATTTGGTTCTTGTCTGATCTCACTATTCTTGCAGAAATTGCCTCAATACCCACTTCCAACACATGATGTCATCGTCAGAGGTGTTGTACCGGTGGAATTTGAGGTACGTTGAAGATAAATAAAAAGTGCCACAAGTTAATGCGTATTTGTGTTTAATGATTTCACGTCTGATAATGAGATGATAATGTCAAAGGTTTCCTGCTCTCTTTAGTATATTGATTTTGTACCTATCTCTTTTGATCTTTTAGGGTCACACTGTTGCGTTTGACGAGGGTTCAAATGTTGAATTGGAGAGAAAGCTTCTGTTAGAGGATGCAATATCTGATCTCCCAAGTGTATGTTGATTTAGATTTTTAACTTATCTTTTCTTGGGTTTCACCATTTTAAGCCTGTTTCATACATGTGTGTGTTGCGATCAGATTGAGAACAATGAACATCGAGATGAAATGCCATATGGTAAAGGTCCTCAAACGGAATTTCAACGGCTGATAAGATTGAGAAAAGATGGTAAGTAACTTTTTGTGTAGAATGTGATAGCTTAGGATTCTATTGGCAACATTTCTTGGCATATTAAGATACATTATTTAGGTATAATAGAAAAGCTCAGATTTAGTTAACATGGAGTATTGGTTTGACAAATTTGATTTATTTTAAAGTGAAGTAAAAAAAATTAAGTTTGATTTGGATTTGACTTTGAATTTGAATTCAGTTAAGTTTTGAATTTTGCTTTTGCAGAAATTTTGGGCTCTAAAGTGGTAGGGAAGTCATGTTCTTTGCTCTATGATCATCGTCCGCTTGAGTTGAACAATGATGACTACCAACGTGTTTGCCAGATACCAAAAAAGAAAGTACGTTATAGTCTGAAGAGTTGCTTAAACAATTTTTTAGTGAAAATGTATTTGTCTTAGTTAAATGTATAATTATGCTGAATTTAGGGCGCGAACTTCAGAGATTTGCCTGGTGTTCGTGTGCGACCAGATAACAAGGTTGAATGGGATCCTGAGGTCAAGAGGGTTTTTTTGGATTCTGGAAAGCCTCTGGTAACACAGAAATTGCCTTTTATCTTCATAACGCGTACTAAAAATTGCATATTTCTGCCATACTTTTACGATTCTTAAATCCGCAGGTCCCTGATTATGCAATGAGTTTTGTGAATGGTTCCTCGTCAAAGTAGGTGGAATTAGTGTTTTATTTACAATGGTTGCTCCATTTTAGCTTCATTTGTCTTACCATTCTCATTTATTTTGTGATAGACCATTTGCTCGACTTTGGTGGGATGAGACAGTGCCAACCGTGGTGACCAGAGCTGAACCCCATAATCAGGTTTCTAGCATCCATATTTGTTTTAATACCTGATTGTTAGCTTGATTAGTTTTTTATAATTAAAGACAACATATTAAGTTTAATTTGATGATAAATTAATTGATTGAATTTTAGATTGAAAATGAGTTAGTGAATGAATTTGATTTAACATAAATATTTTTAATTGTTAAAGATAAAATAATATTATTTAAACATAATTTAACAATTATGATGTTTAAATCATTGAATTGTTTGCGTTGCTTAATCATTGTTACTCTGCAGGCCATTTTACATCCTACACAAGATCGTGTTCTGTCAATTCGAGAAAATGCAAGACTACAAGGTTTTCCAGATTACTATAAACTATTTGGTCCAATAAAAGAAAGGTATAGATATATATTACTCACTAAACTCTTCGGCAAATACATTTTAAATTATTAATTCTCGGAAATGTTTATTATAGGTATATCCAAGTTGGAAATGCGGTTGCTGTTCCGGTAGCTCGTGCTCTCGGTTATTCATTGAGTTTGGCATTCCAAGGATCTTCTTCTTCTTTGGAGCCTTTGTTTAAGTTGCCTGAGAAATTCCCAAATGTGATGGACAACATTTCTTCAACTTCCTCCGAAGAGGGCTCGTAAAATTGATTGCAACATTTACTTAAAATTTATTTTGTAATTTTAAATCGTAACGTTTTATAATGCCCTTGTTAATTGGAGTTGGCCAACAAAATTAAGCTCTCTAGACTAGGTATTTTGCTGCTTTGTTGCTAATTATGTTCTGATTACTACACAAGCATTGGATAATCGTGAAGACCTAATTCCTAATAGATCAATCGGCTTGCTCATTTCCGATTACCAAGAGTTAGGATAAGGCAAACAAGGCGTAAGAAAAGTTTTGGATCTTATTGAGCAAGACAATGAAAATGATTGAAAACTGCAATTTAATAACATTCAGTAATATATATATTGAGGATATGAGAAATCTTGGGTTAATTTTCCCCCTCTTGGTACTTTTTCTTCGGTAAATCACAATCTTGGATATGCAGAAAAGAAAGGGAGGAGGGCAGGTCTTCTTCAAGCAAGGAATTCGATTCTTAGTTCTTTTAGAGAAGTGAGATTGTAAAGTCCTTTGAAATTGAGAGATTCTAAATCAGCAAAATCTCGGATTGTAAGAGGTAATAGTGAAAGCTCTTCTTCTGGCACATATTTTAACTTAGGACATTTGCTGACCAATAACACCTTGAGATTAGTGAGTTGTTGAATTTTGAGATTGACAACATATTCTAAGTTCTGTAAATCTCATATCTTAAGCGAGGTGAGGGAGGAGGACAGACTCTCTTCTGGCAACAACTGGATCTTAGGACAACTGTCAGTAGTCAAACTTTGAAGAGAAGTGAGGTGCTGATACCTCTTGTGTTGGAGAGATTTCAGATTTGAAAAATTCCTGATTTCAAGAGAGATAAGTGTGAGTGGAAGTAGTAACTTCTCAGGGAAGCATTTCGCATGTCTGTAACTACCTATCACGAAGTGCAAAAGAGAGGGGAAACAATACAAATTCCACTTATTGCGTCCATTTATGAGTTTAGTGCAACCAACAATTTCAAATAATCGTAGCCTTGAGGGCAAACCTCCTTCTGGAAATGACTCAAGCTTCGGGCAATTCCAAATAACCAACTCCTCAAGGGAATAGCGTAAGGACTGCATACACTTTGGCAAGCATTTCAAATTTGAGCAATCCTTTAATCAAAGTGTATACAGATTAGGAATTTTTAGTCCCACTTTAGGAAATGATACTAAATTTGGACATTGTTTGATTCGCCAAGGAGATGAGAGATATATAGTTTCCACTAATTGTGTCAAAGTTTGGATAATCCTCAATACTTAGATGCTTTAAGTTGGAGAAGGACTCTAAACGGAAACACTTCAAGAAATCACATTGTTCAATTCTAACTATTTGCAAAGTATTGAACTGACTACAACCCAGTTGCTCTATTCTTTCAAGAAGAGGACTTTGGGATCTAAAAGCTGAAAGGAAACAACCATGACATAAACTCAGATCATCCAATTTCACTTTGAGAATCCCTGGAACTCTTGAGAGTGAAGCCACAAGTCTCTCACATATCCTGATCTTGAGTTTTGTCAATGAAGGAAGGTTTTGAGGCAGAGAATGTTTGAATGCAGGACAATCGATTATGTAGAGCTCTTGAAGGAGATAGAAATCTTCCTCTTCATTTCCACACATAACCCATTCCTGCAATTGGGGCATGTTTACAAACCTTAAAACCTCAAGGCATTGAAATGGCTTCTTCATGGATGTACATCTACCATAAAATTCAGGACCAATCGACACAATTCCAGGAAAATCTGTAATTAAGAGTTTTTTCAGGTGCATTAGCTGCCTAAGTGGTGGTAGTTGGCAAACGTGTCTACAACCATCAAGCT
>JANVCL010000003.1:315826-327206 GCA_026546855.1 Erythroxylum incrassatum | reverse complement strand
ATTAAAGTAATTTTGATTTAGAGCGTTCGCAAAAATCTACTCTTTATATTTTCTATTTAGAAGTTATATTTTTATGTAATATACAACCCGATGGATATCCAAAAACTCGAACAACCCAATAGATTTAGATATGGGTAGTAAATCGTAAAAATCGATGAATATAGATATGGATATGGATTGAGTCATAAAAAATAGATATGGATATAGATAGAGTAAAACTCGAACCAAACCCTACCCATTATCATCCTTAACCTGGAGTCAAAAGCAGGTATTTTCTTAGTAGTTCATCGATAAAGATCCCGAATCTACTTTTCTTAGTCAAAAGCAAAATCCTGGAGACAGATTGTCTACTCCCCTTTTTCTTCTTCTGTCTTCTCAAAAGCATCTCAACCTACAAAGTTATGGGCTTCCTGAACCAGACGCTGACATCCCACTTGTAAAAGGACTGATTGCCATTGAGTTTCTGTCTTTTAGACTTTGAAATTTCCAGGTCAAGTTGTATGTGGTTGGTAATTTCGATTAGATTGCGATGTATTTCCTGGAAAGAATTGGAGAGTTGGGGACCTAGACTGAAATTCCACGCCCACTGCAATAAAAAGTGAGGATTATATTAATTTCATTGCTAGTAATTTCTTGTTTTCACACAACCTTTCACAGTCATAAGTCAGGGCCACCTTTTCAAGTGAGGAAATTTCCTACAGACGAGGGGAAGAAGACCTTGTATGGACTTACTTGGAGGGCAACTTGAGGATATATTATATATATCAATCATACAACAATACCACCTCACCAAACACAACTATCGAACTTTTCAACTTGCTTTCTTTTTTGTTGTTTCAGATCAAAAATTTCATTCCAAGTAGCAAAGAATTATGGCTGCAGCGCTCATAGGAGGAGCATTTCTCTCTGCTTCCCTTCAAGTGTTGTTTGATCGGCTTGCTTCTCAGAAGGTTATAGACTTTTTCAACGGAAGGAATCTTAACAATAAGCTGCTGGAGAAGTTGAAGATAATGATGATATCTGTTGAAGGAGTTCTTGATGATGCTGAGGAGAAGCAGATTACCCGGCCAGCAGTGAGGAAGTGGCTTGATGAGCTCAAAGATGCTTTCTACGAAGCTGATGACTTGTTGGATGAGATTGCTTATGCAGCTCTGGCCTCAGAGATGGACGCTGGACCTCAGACCAGCATAGATATAGTTTGGACATTTTTCTCTTCCCGGGGTCCACTTGAGAAGGAGATAGAATCAAAGTTGGTGAAGATACTTGAAAAGCTTGAATATGTAGTTAATCAGAAGACCGCACTTGGTCTAAAAGAAGGTCTCGGAGAAAATCCATCATTCCAGAAGGTACCAACCACTTCCGTGATGGATGAATCTGGTGTTTATGGCAGGGATGAAGATAAAGAAGTTATAGTTCAGCTGCTGCTATCAGATGATGCTAATTGTAATAACCTGGGTCTTATTCCCATAGTGGGCATGGGTGGGATTGGTAAGACCACTCTTGCTCAACTTGTATACAATGATACCAGAGTAAAGGAGCAGTTTGAGTTCAAAGCATGGATCTCTGTTTCAGAAGAATTTGATATTTTGAAGGTGACCAGGGACATTTTCAATGAGGTCATTTCAACAATGCATGACATCAATACTTTGGATCATTTTCAAGTTGCATTGACGAATGAATTGAAAGACAAAATGTTTCTCCTATTGCTTGATGATGTTTGGAATGACAATCTGGGACATTTTGCTAAAGCCTTTAAAGGTTGGGGCAAAAGGAAGTAAGATCATAATCACAACCCGCCTTGAAAGTGTGGCATCAGTCATGGACGTCGTTCAAACTCATCATCTAAAGGAGTTATTAGATGAAGAATGTTGGCTCTTGTTTTCCAAACATGCATTTGATGGGAGGAGCTCTCGCGCATATCCAAACTTAGAAGAGATTGGCAGAGAAATAGCGAAAAAGTGCAACGGCTTACTTTTGGCAGCAAAATCGTTAGGGGGTCTCCTGCGCTTCAAAAGAAAACCTGAAGAATGGGAGAGAGTTTTGAAGAACGATATTTGGAATTTACCAAAAGACAACATTCTTCCAGCCTTAAGATTGAGCTATCATTTTCTTCCATCTCCTTTGAAGCAATGCTTTGCATATTGTGCCATATTTCACAAGGGGTGTGTGTTTAAAAAGGAGGAGTTAGTACACTTATGGATGGGAGAGGGGTTTCTGGGACAACCAGGATTCAGCATGGAGAGGGAAGTCATTGGTGAGGAGTACTTTGATGATCTTGTGTCAAGGTCTTTCTTTAATCCAATCGGAGATGTTTATCGGCAAGGCTTCATTATGTATGATCTCATCAATGACTTGGCTAGATCCATGGCTGGACAATTTTGTTTCAGATTCGATGATGATGATGATTTATGCAATGTATGCAATGTCACACCAAGAACGCGTCATCTGTCTTATATTCTAAGAAACAGTTTGCTGTCCAACAACTTTGAAGGCGTTACCAGTGCTCCACTACTGCGCACTTTCCTACAATCGGCATACCATAAAATTGATGAAAAGGTAATTTATGATATACTTCCAAAACTTGAGCACTTACAAGTACTGTCCTTGTTTCGGTATCATAGCATATCAAAGTTACATGATTCAATCGGCAATTTAAAGCATCTTCGATACTTGAATCTCTCTGAAACATCAATCCAAATTTTACCTGAATCTTTGTGTAGTTTGTATCTTTTAGAAAATTTTTTTTGGAGAGATGCTGGGAACTCGTTGAGTTACCACTAAACTTGGGAAATTTGGTGAACTTATGTCTACTTGATATTAGATCGACGAGCTTGCGAAAGATGCCTCCACAAATGGGTAAATTAAGGAAGCTCCAAAACTTGAGTGATTTTGTGATTGGGAAGGAAAGTGGGTCTGGTATTCAAGAGTTGGGGAATCTTCAGCAACTGAGGGGAGGTCTTGTGATTAGAAATCTTCAAAATGTTATGGATGTAGCAGAAGTTTTAAGGGCCAACATAAAGGGTAAAATGCACCTTAAGGAGTTGGAATTGGTTTGGAAGGGTGAAGTTGATGATTCACTGCATGCTAGACATCTGTTGGAGCAATTGGAACCTCATAAAAACGTGGAAACTCTTACAATTAGTGGGTACGGGGGCACAAGATTTCCAGATTGGATTGATGGACGATCTCCTTTGTTAGGAGTAGTAACCTTGAAGCTCGATGGTTGTAGACATTGTTGCCAACTACCACCACTTGGGCAACTAGTGTACCTGAAAAACCTTTCAATTGTAGATTTTCTAGGAATTGTAACAATTGGTCCTGAGTTCTATGGCAGATGCAGATCCATGAAAAAGCCATTTCAATGCCTCCAAATTTTGAGGTTTGAAAATATGCCCCAATGGCAGGAATGGATTGTGTGTGGAAATGAAGAGGAAGCTTTTCATCTCCTTATAGAGCTCTACATAATCAATTGTCCTGAGTTAAAACACACTCTACCTAAACACCTTCCTTTATTGACTACACTCCAGATCTGGGGATGTGAGAAACTTGAGGCTTCACTCCCGAGAGTTCCAAGTATCCTTCAAATGGACTTACAGGATGATTTGCATGGTCTGAGTTTAGAGAATGGAAATTGCCTTTTAATTTATAGATTTCATAGTCCTCTGGTAGAGAGAATAAAACAATTGAGTTGTGGTCTGTTCAATACTTTACAAGATGTCTCAATTGGATATTGCGATTCCTTGAAGTGTTTTCCCTTAGAGTCCTTCTCTAACTTGATGCATCTATACATTGAGGATTGTCCAAACTTTGAGACGACTTGCGGAAACAGTATATCTCTCATATCATTGCGAATTACTCGGTGTCTGAATTTAAAATCAATTCCCAATTTAGGACTAAGAACTCCTCATCTGCAAAGACTCCGGTTAGTGGATTGCTCAAATTTGGAATCATTGGCAGAGCCTATGCACTCTCTTCAGTCCTTCTCTGAAGGAGGTTTCCCCACAAAGTTACAGTCACTTGAAATTGTTGGTTGCAGTAAACTCACTAATGGACGCAACCAGTGGAATTTAGGTTGTCTCCCCTCTCTTTTGCACTTGGAGATAGGTGGCTATAGATATGCAGAATGCTTCCCTGAGGAGTCACTACTCCCACCTACTCTTACCTCTCTTGAAATCTGGGATTTTCGATATCTGAAATCTCTCGAGTACAAGGAGTTTCAGCACCTCACTTCTCTTCAAAGTTTGTCCATTGGCAGATGTCCAGAGCTGCAATTGTTGCCAGAAGAGGGGCTTCCAACCTCCCTCACCTCCCTTCGCATAATGGACTTGCGAAACTTAGAATCTATTGTTAACAGCAAGACTCAACAACTCACTAATCTCAAGGAGTTATGGATCGGCAATTGTCCTAAGCTGAAATCTGTGCCAGAAGAGGGGCTACCTTCCACTATTACCTCTCTTGAAATCGACGGTTTTGCTGATTTAGAATCTCTCAACTCGGGAGGACTTCAAGATATCACTTCTCTTAAATATCTGAGGATCGTTAACTGCCGTAAGCTCCAGTCCTTGCCAGAAGAGGGGCTACCCTCTTCCCTTTCTTATCTGTCTATCTGGGATAGTCCTTTACTGCAGAAAAGGTGCCTGAGGGATGGTGAAGATTGGCCCAAGATTTCTCATATCTCCGATATATATGTAGACCTTGTGGAGTATGACTGAGGTAATTTTACAAGTTCTGCTTTAAATTGGGGTTTTTGTATATTTCATTCTTTTGATTCTGTCTTTCCCAACAAGATTTCTTAATCGTTCGTGTTGCATAAAGTTGATAAATTTTGATTAGTTTAGAATCTAATTTGAACTTTTTCTAATAAATTGCCCCTTTTACCTTTCTTTGATTAAAAAAGAAACCATATATAAAAGGTTTGCCGTTTCCCCAGAAAGATTAGATCTTTCTCTGCCAGAACTGCAACTAATGTTTCCATTCATGCTTCTTTGCTTGAAGCTCCAGAACACTTAAAGAGGAAGTGCAGTGTTCCTTTGAATCTCACAGGCAGCGTCTTCTGAAAGCAATTCTTCTTTACTATCTAGCGATGATCATTTCGCAGGCAGATTCCACCTCCCACGAGGTAACCATACCTTAAAGGATTCTCTAGCAGTTTGATTTAATGGAGTTTTTGTACTAGCAATATGATGTTTTGGAACAACTAAGAAACGGGAATGTAAATTCAGGAAAAAAAAGAAAGAGGTTGGCGGATAAGATAATGCAATGACAAGTGGAATGATACTGTAAAGTGAAACAATGTCTTTCCAGCTCTGCACAAGAACTCTTGCATGTATTATGAATCTTGTCTCGTGAAGACCACTAACACAGACAGTTTTGGTTCTCTAGTCATTTTCACTCATGGTGAAACCTTTCGCATGAAGACGAAGCTACTTAGCCTAGCAAGTTATCATGCATAATATTATCATAAGGAGTAAAACTTATATGTTATCTGCCCTCAAATGTTATGGTAAAAATTTAACTAGGAACTTTTTGTAGGAGAATTAAGTTATTAAATTATTGAACGAATCAGTTTAAAGACTCCAATCAACGGTTCATGCTAGATTCTACTGGACTTCATAATTTACATTGCCAAAAAACTAAGCCATCTTCACCAAACTTCCACACCTTGCTTCATGAATCTTACCATGAAGTCGAAGATGCAATTTTTTCTTCTTCTTTCTCCTCTTTTTCTTGTCCAACTAGCTTGTTTCTTTTAATCAGTTCTTTCCCTACAGTTGCTGCTTTCTGAGGAGAAACTAGCATATCTGCAGATGAGAAAGTAGTGACTTGACGAGTTCAAAGAAGCATGCTTTTTGTGAAATTAAAGACTCAATTGGATAAGACTGCCTATGAAGTCCTGCACTAGTCTTGGAAGCTGAAACTCATACCAGTATGACCATGGTTCGGAGCTGGAAGCTTTCCTCTTTTCATAGTCTTCAATATGAGAAGGAGATGGAATCAAGGGTTGGAGGCGATCAATGAAAAGCTTGAATATCTGCACTTAATCAAAAAGAGGTTGTTACTTTATACAAATCGGTGGAAAAGAGCAGGAGTTGTTGATAGCTCAACTACTAGACTGCATCATTCTGCTCTTGGTAATTCCTATATACAGCTTACTGGTTGATCCTCATAGTCAATAGAATCTTGACCTTCATTTGATGTTATTACCAATTTGGAACTAAGGGTCAAACTCCATTCATATTTTTTATTCAGAACTTGTTTAGATGCTTCCATGCATGTCTTCAACTTTCAGACAAGATGTGTATATACGGTATATGTTGGATTTAAGTAGTTTTAGAGTAGAAATAATGCATGTGAATAACAAATCCATAGATCAACTATTTCTTTTGATTCAAGGAATTCTAAATTCTTCTATGTTACAGTAATTCAGTGGATAAGGGAGTTTCTGCCACCCCTACACTGAAGGTACAATACTTCTGTAACTTCTAAAGCCGTGGCCGAATCTTGAATCTTGACTTCCTGCAGCTCAACTCTCGAACAACAGCCAAACCAAGACCAAGAAGTTGAAGGTATTTCCATGGTTGGCGCACACATTCATCAAATGTATCCTTGCCCAGAAAAGCTTTCATCTTGCAGAAAGGGACAACCTAACCTTATCAGTCTTTTTCCAGTGAAAGGGTAGAATTTTGGAAATGGCAAGCTACCAAGAAGAACTAAGATATGCCCGGATTATGAACTTCCATCTCCTGCCAACCTGTGACTGATCAAGCATGAAGAAATTGTTGTAGCTGCCACGAATCCCCAGTGCAAAGTACACGCCACAATAAAAGTAAGAGAGTTGGCCTTGCTTCTCTGGTGAAACTAAATTCTTCATGACGTGCAGAATGATCATCTCCTACCATGATTGTCACCTTCCTGTGCCCAAGATCCTGATTCTCTGTAAACAAGCAAGCAAAATATCATCAAATAACTTCTTCAGAAAAAGCAGTACTAAAACATGTGTATTCCAGGCTGACAATGAGTGCCGAGGCTTACAATAAGTCGGATCTAGAAGGAGTCTGATCAAAACTGATCAAAATTAACATGTTAATGACATTAACAATTGATTTCGTTGATTGATTTTAAATTGAATTAGTTCAGATTTGATTATTGATTTTAAATTGGATTAGTTCAATTTTGATTAATTTGCCATAATTTTTTGGGTTTAGAAAAATTGTCAAATCTAAACTTGACCATTATTCCGCGTGGACCTAAGTACGTAACTTCAAATCCGATCTTAATTAAACCAAACTTAACTTGCCATGTGTTTAGCTAAAATTAGAGATGACAATTAGATTCAGACTTAGGTGTTTTCAGTTGGACCTAGACCTGAGCTTCGGCTAAATCAGCCCGAGTGTCAACTCTTTTGAACAAAACGACGTCATTTTATTTAGAAGAGTTAGAGTGTCAGTTTGGATATGGACAACTCAAGCTCGAGCTTAATTAAAAAAAGCATTATTTTACACTTTTAATTTTAAAAAATTATTTAAATTTTTTTGACCTAACTAAATTGGTGATTCAATTAAAAAAAACTAAATACGTGATTCAATTTAAACCACGTGATAATTCAAAAGAAAAGTTTTACCAAGTAAAAGATTGGCAAAAGTTAAAATTATATTAAAGAAAAAGATTAAATATATCCATATTTAATTCATAAGCTCTTCTTAATTTTTTCAATAGTCTCTTACAACAAATACATTGATAATTATAAATTTGAATTATGATATTCAAACATTATGTAAGGAATAAGATGTCATGTACTTCTTCTAAATATCAATTTTTTATATTGCTTCATCAAACATATTAATAAAATGTTAATAGGGATATATTTTAAATGTGAGTTATCTGATTTTTAAACATTTAAATACTTAATTAAAAATTTTGAAGTTGGAAAATGAAATAAAATTGTTTGAAAGATCATAATGTTGTGATTTATTCTCCCTTATAAAATCTATTTTAGCTCATATTTAAATTTTATATTTAGCTATCCCTTGCAAAATCTATTTGGAAGCAATTGCCAATTTGAACGGTGTTGGTGGAGAATTTAATTTGTAAAGAAACAAAGAAGTGAGTATCGAATAGAATCTCATCTAACACAACTAATACTTGATGGTATCAGCAATCTTTTTTTTAAACGAAAGAATACGTGTTCGTTATTTTTTGGATGCATATTGAATAAATTTTTAGATTGACGCAATAACCTGTAAATTATGCCAACCAAATACTTTACATTAAGTAAGCCTTATATAATAAACTCGATTAAAAAAATATAGGTAAAAAAAATCGAATACAAAACCTTTTAGACTACCGATTCCTTCACATGCATTATTCAAAGAACCATTTTTGCCATTATTATTTATTCACGTGCATTATTCCATTCGCTATTTCAACCCTCTTTTTCTCCTCATTATTATCATAACACGTTTTTTTTAATTATTATCAATGAAACATATTCAGAACATGCAATTAGGTCAAGCAGACACAGATGGTCGAACATGGCGCTTGCCTGTTTCCTCTGGTCCAGGAACTCATTAAGAAGCATTTACTGTTGATATGGCCGTGCCCCATTGCGAGTAGGTCTGTTGCCAGCTTCAGCGGATGGAGGAATTTAATGGTTGACAACTTGGCATGAAAGAGGAATGGAGGTGCCTAATTCAAGATGGTGTTGATGTGATGTTATATGGATAAGGATCAGAGAGACTTAATTTAATCGGTTTGAAATAAAATTCATATCGAATTCAGAATAAAAAAATTAAACAAATTTAATTTAAACGGTCTGATTAAATTTTAATTTAATAATAGTTTTTGTCACAACATTTAATTTGATAATTTGGGATCAAGCTAACTTGATCTATTATATAATTGAAGTTTCAAACCTCTACATGCTTGACCATCTTAAAAAGTTGTTGATTTATTTAGCGAATGACTTATTAATTAGCTTATTTAACTTCAATAAGTTAATTTCTAAAAGTTTCATGAGAGGAACTTTTAGGATTAGTTGGTTGCTTAATTGCAGTATTGCCCTCCACTCTATTCTCTACTTTTACTTTATGTATTTTTAAAGTTGGCTTTTTTTTATTGTACTGAAGTTTAGAAGAATTTAATAAAGAGGTTAATTGAACTTTTTAATTTTATAATATTAGTTTACATTTAAAAATACCATAATATTAAGTTTTTGAATATAAAGAATCACATCAAATTAATATGTTTAGTATATAACTACTATATATCGTATCTATGTCATACTATAATTATAAATATTTTAATTTATTAAATAATAAAATTTATAAATATTATATGAAAAATAATAATATGATGTAGCATCATTCATATTAATAAAAAATTTAAAGTTGGATTATTATTATTATTATTATTAAAGTTATAAACTTATTTTTTGTAAAATTAAATATCTAAAATCTAAATTCTTATAAGAATATTCAACAAAATATTAAGAGACGTAATATTCATGCCCTTATAATTTTTTAAAATCATACTCTTATAAGTCATTTTACACATCAATAGCTAATACTAAACAACTAATTTTATCAAACTTCTTTAATAAACAACTGATGTTATCCGTTGGTTCAATCAGCTAATATAATTAGCTATTAATTAGCCGATGATAGACTCAGCTAATAGCTAATGCATTATACTGTTTGTCAAACCGGGTCATCATATAACTAGTGACTTGAAACAATATTAGATGAGTCGAAGTGGAAGGAGAATTATTTGAAAATTTTAAAATTTTAAATATCTTTTAAATATAATTATTTGAATAAAAAATTTGTGTTATTTTTTAATTCATCTGCAAAGCTTATTAGGGTTTAGATCACAACATTTTCCCAATTCTAGTTAGATTGTATAAATACATATAACCATTAACTTAAAATAAAATCATTTTACAAGAAAACAAAAGACCAAACAAAAACAGGTTAAAAAAAGGTACAAAATTTTATTATTATCGTTTGGATAATTGAGACATCCAAATTATAATGATTATAACGTAATTATGAGAGGCAAATTCTACCGATTGAACTATATTCTTACGAGCAAAATAAAGTAATAAGTAACAAAATGTTTTACAATATGAAAAATTAAGTGTAAATCCAATTAAAAGATAGGAAACTATAGCTATAAAATACAAAGAAAAGTTTAACAAACCCTAAATAGAAGATTTAAGTTCTTAACTATAATGTGGTTAGTTGACAATGACTCCCAATTTCTCTACCACTACTACAAACAATGGAGAAACTAACTCAATGGCTTGTCATATGTACTAAGAAACTAACTCAATGGCTTGTCATAGGTACTAATCTTCTTCTATTGTCATTTTTCAATCTTCAATTACATTTATATATCACATACTCATAATTGCAATATCGGATACAACCTCAAAGAAGGTTGTTCGTGTGTTTCGGTTGTTACCTTGCAATTATTATTTGAGCGAAGAAGTTGAGAAAATAATGAAGAAATGTTTAAATTATACGAAAACAGTAGCAAATGCATTAATATGCACAGATGGGGGTGTTGGCCATTGCAACAATCTCAACCCCAGTGATTCAAGTTGAGAACATCACCAAACTAACTTAGAACCACATGCTCACAACCACTTAAATTTAATTAAAACTTCCCCAACTGTACTTTCATACTTTTGCCTGGAGCTATTCAATAAACACCTAACTATTGAATAACAGGAAAATTATATACACTGATCTTCATATTAGGAAGTGTGTACCAAAAGATGGAAGCTTTTTCTGAGTTTTAACAACTTCAATGCAGCAAGTTTCGGGACTATTTTAGGCCCTCATATCCTAGCTAAGTAACAAAGCTTTTTGGTCTTATGGAATGATATAATTATAAGGAGATTGATAGAAAAGAGTTAAATATCATTGTCTGTCAACTTAATTATCATAAGAACTGACAAAGTTACCAGCTTTGATTGATTAGTTGGTGATCACGGGATTTGATTCGTATCAGATAAAGAAACAAAAGCTTCATATTTTCACGGGTCTTTGAGCAAAATAGAATTTGTCAAATTAGTTTTGTCAAAATTCTGATCAGAAAAAGTGCAGATTCTTGCATTACTTGTAGTTAAAAAGTATTGACCATTCATGTTCAGGACAGAAGTTTGTTTACCAGCAGAAGAAACCATAGAACTTTTCTGTTAATTTGAGACTAGATTGGATACAAAAGTTGCTCTTCAGGTTCAGAAGCATCCTAAGAACAAAATTACTGAAAACTCGTTGTCTTGAAGCGGATTTTGACAAGTTCTTTAACATTTTTCTGTAATGTACTCTTCGAATATGTATGTAATAAAATAATCTGGGGGGGGGGGGGGGGGGGG
>JANVCL010000003.1:275759-298883 GCA_026546855.1 Erythroxylum incrassatum | reverse complement strand
GAAACCTTTTGGAAGACCCAGATCAAGATAGCCAATTGAAAGATTAAAGAGTCAAATCTGAGACCCAATAAAGCAAAGAAAAGAGCTTTCTTTGTCGTTGTTGTCGATACTGGCCTTTCTAATCTAACCTCAACAAGTGCAGACAAAGAAGCAACCAAAAAAGTGGAGAAGTAAGCCCTCCAAAACTAGGAAACAACAAAATGTAAAAGCACACCCTTCACTGCATCTCTCTCAACACAACCTTTCTCTCTCTAAAAACTGTTCAGTTCCTCTTACACAAAACAGCTGGACCATAGGGGGCTTCAAGCTTCAACTTCTTATTAAATGTCTACCAATGGCTTAGCAATTAAAAAAAGAAAGAAAAAATTTTTATTTAATGCAAAGGGTTTTTGGATGTTAATTTTTGGATTCATCTATGGCTGTGAGATTTGTGTGACTTAATTTTCAACTCTTAATGCAAGAAGACAAAGTGGGTTTTAGTGGGGTCTTGTTATTTTTATCCTCCTTCAAGATCCTCTCGTGTCAAACCCCATTTTAATGAGCACAGGAGAGAAAGACTTTTCTTTTTTCTCTTACAAGTCCAACAAAAAATCTGAATTAAAAAAAAAAAGGGGATCACTTTGCAACTACACCTTAAGATTCTGTCAGAATATTGCCCACAAACATCATTTTATATAATCAACCATCCTAACAAAAACAAGTATAAATTTGGTATTCTCAGGAGTTACAGAAATAAGATAGCAACCTACAATCATTGCACCACTCAACCATAAGTTTCAATGAAAATCTTTAATTGTGCAAGCAAAAAGATCATTAGCACAGCAAAACTATGTTCATTCTCATGCTTTTACTGTGCTCCACAGTAATGATCTCATTGTCTTAATTATGGCATTTCACTAGTTAAGTAATGAATTTGGCTACCTATGCATAGAGCAAATACATGAATGCCTTGCTTAAGATATTTCAATTGATATCTACCGCAAGACTAAATTTGGAACATTGACTACAGTAAAGACTCTGTAGTTAGTTGAGGAACTCAATAAATGCAAGTCTTTTAGAGGTATACTAACTTTGAAGGTAAGTACCCCATCAGATTCTTTCAAAGTGTTCCCATGTCAGATTGCAATAAATTATCTTACAAACATCAAAATCTCACAATGTTTTGATTTCAAGAAAGTCTGCATCTAATAAATTAGATTATGGAATGCCCCTCAATTACTCCAAGAATAGTTCGCATTCAAAAGAGAAACAGAGGCCGGCACTGGGCAAGGACTTGGCATTAAATTTGACCAAAACTTTATTAATTAGCAAATGTAAAACTTGAAAAGTCATATTCTATATAAGAGATTTAACTTCTTGATGTTGATGTGTATTGATAGATTAAGTATCTCCTCAAGGTATATTAAATTGAAATAAAACAGAAAGTGCAGACAAAAACAGTAATGATAAGGCTGTCTTCTTTTTCCTAGTTGAAATTTCAAAACAATTTTGCCTAACAAGATAAGAGTTTCAGTCCTAAATTTGTCACAGTTATTTTAGAATGATAATGGCTAGACTATAGCGGGACATTACATCAAACAACTGGACAACCACCTAAATAGGTGAAATTATAATTAGTTACTTGAACCCAATCATGCTTGGAATATATCAATCAAAGATTCATGATGTTGTTTGGTAGATTCAATTTCAGGTTGTAGGTTTTTCCCTAGTGTTATCATTAGTATATGCTTCATCTTTTGACTATTTGTGTGTGTATATATATATATAAGCTTCCTCATGTGATGCCTACATATATATTTTCCCAAAAATTTTAAAAATTGCTCAAAACAAAATAAATTTAAAAGAAATTGTTAATTTTTTTGTCTAATTTATCATAGTCATTAGATAATTATAGTTATTTCAAAATACATAATTATTCTAATTGTCCTTCACATTTTGCATTTACACAATGTTTCAATCCACATTTCATAAGAGCGAAAGATTAAGAAGACCTTTTACAATGATGCAGGTAAAGCACAAATTGTGTACTTGCTCTTTTGGCTTATCTATATATGTCAAACATAATAGCTAATAAATAATAATAACCAAAATAGTTGTATCTTTAAAGTTGCAATGGATGTGTCTCTGACTTCTGTTTCAACACCGAAACCTTATGGTGTGAGGTGTTATATTGATTGGACTACACCGCCATCTGGTTGGGTAAAGTTAAATTTGACGGCAGTTCTATTGTTAATCTTGGGTTGACTAGTAGTGGAGAGTTGTTGCGTGATCCATTTGGTCGTTGGTTAGGGAGATATTCGTTTCTAATTGGTGTTTCAACTATCTTGTTAGGAGAGTTATGGTCCATTCGAGATGGTTTGATTTTTGCGTGAGATCACGATTTTCGGCAAGCCGTTGTAGAATCTGATAGCATGGAGGCGGTACGGATGGTGACTTGTGGTGTTCTCTCTTCACATCCGCTGCCTGTTTTGGTTGTGGATGCTTAAGCTTTATTTGCTAGGAATTGGGTTTGCTTTATTAGGTATGTGCTTTGTGAAGATAATTTTGCAGCAAATTGTCTGGCTAAATTAGGTCATGACATTGTTTCAAATTTTCAAGTTTGGAATGATATTCCTGCAATCCTCTCCTTGATTGTATGGGTTGATACATATGGTACTTCTTTTGTGAGGTAGTTTTAGTTTCTCTTAATTATAATAAAAACTAATAATAATAATAATAACCAAAATGATGTAGTTTCCAAAGGTCTTTCTTTCCCTTATGTATTGAAGACTAAATTTCTCTTTTCTTCCTTAAAGGATGAGGATGCATCAAATTAAAATAAAGAAGTTACATTTTTAGTCCAATTGAACACATTGAAAGTCCTACTTTATCCTTTTCCTTCTTCTCCCACTTTCTACATAGTAGGTCATAATTCTTGTCTTATTAGTTGATCTGTCTTAAAGAGGATAATTGACCTCACACCTAGTGGTGGTAAAAAAAAAAACCCCAATTCAACCCGATTCGAAATCAATAGACTCAAATTGATCAAATTCAAACTTGAATTTTTTAATTCGATGAGTTACAAACTAATGGCTAAACTCCACATGTTAATGGAAAAACCAATTTCATGCCAGCTTGATGCTTTCATCATATCAAACATGGTTAATCAAAAAGTGCTCTGAAAACTCAAGCAATGAAAATTTTGAGGAGAAGAATAGAGATAAGGATTTTCCAAAGAATAAAAAAGAAAAAGGATTTTATGTTTATTTCAGTGATCCCAAAATATTACAGAAAAGGCTTCAAAAATCCTCCCACAGGAACATGGACCAGTGAAATGGCAGGACAGAAGCCTTGACACTAAACAGGGTTAGAAGGTAAATGCTTTAGAGATTCAACAATGGATACCACCAAATGGAATGGAAGACCCTATGTTTCTCCTATTGCATATTCTACAACCCATTGCCCTCCAAAAGAAGGTTACACCATATTAAGAAGCAAAGGCCAAAAGAAGAGCATGTAGTAAGAGCTACTCTGTTAGAACTTTTTCACCAAAGCTAAACCAACCAACATTATACACCTCTCTATTCCTGCAACACCACCCTCAAACTTACATCCCCCTCTCAATGATATACCCATTTCTAAAATGTATAGTGACAATGACAGCTAAATTACCAACTAAAAACACCCAAAGATAAAAAAGAAAATCAACCCCACACAAAGGGGTCAGTCCACAACAACTAGAAATAAGTACTTGTGGGGTGCTTAACATGCTATGTGTAGTCAATCCCAGGCACTAGGACCATAGCCTCCGCCGTATCCTCCTGAAGAACCATATGCACTGCCTGTGTTTCCACCATAATAGTCCGTGCCCCCTCTATTGTAAGAGGAGTCTCTCCGGAAGTCACGACCTCCAAACCGACCTCCTCCAGGACGACGGTTTCTCCCTCCTCCGTAAGGACGTGCTGCATATCGAGACAGCCAAGCAGGTACTTCCTGGTTAGATTCTTGCATAAGATCAGCCAATGCCCTTGCCAAAGTTACATTGCTATCATTGAAGAAGGCAGTGGCAAGACCACTTTTCCCAGCTCGTCCTGTCCGTCCAATACGATGAACATAATCATCAATGTCATTTGGGAGATCAAAGTTAACTACATGTGCAACATGAGGGATATCAAGGCCTCGAGCTGCAACATCAGTTGCCACCAAGATTGGAGTATTGCCGCTTTTAAATGATCTCAATGCTTGTTCTCTTTCCTGAAATAATAATGGGATCACAAAATGGCAATAAGTTACAAAAGAAAACAGAAGGCCCATCTCCATGACAGAGAATAGAAGATTGCATTACCCAAAGCACGGACTGCATGAATGACAAAATTAGCACATACTAACTGCATGAATCACAAAATTAGCACATACTAAGGCCTAAAATAAGAATAACGAATAGCCACTAAAAAGAAAGAGCACTGTATAAGGAACAAGTTTAGACAAGAGGTTGATCGCAGTTCACATCTCCGTCTTTCCAATATTTCAATCAGATATCTTATTAATCATATTAAGTTCATTTCATAGGCCCGTGAGATAAACTGCGCATCCATATGGATAAGATCTTCAAGAACACCTTAGTGAAAAAACACACCTGTTGTGATCTATCACCATGAATACTTGTAGCTGGAAAACCATTAACACAAAGCCAATGCTCAAGTGAATCCGCACCCTTTTTTGTCTCCACAAAGACTAACGTCAAAGCTTGCTGAAAATTTAATTAATGACCGACCATCAGGGAACATACAAAATGACTATCAGAAAAATAGTTACAAGAATTAAATCTAAAAAGTGCCCTCAGGGCCATCAGCATGCCACCAAGTCAATGCAACTCTCCCCACATCTGGCAACAGGGAAGGAGGGAGAAGAAAAAGGGGCACAGAGAGAAGTGGCAACTCGGGTCTCAAATATTACCTTGCCCTGAACACCATTTGCCCTCTGTGCATGAAGAAGGTCCATAAGGTGGCTTCTTTTGTCTGAATCATTGACAAATTCAACTCTTTGGACAATCAAATCAGTACTCGAGCCGACTCGCCCAACAGCCAAAAATACATAATTATACAGAAAATCCGAAGCTAGTCTCTGCATTACACCAAACACTTGAAAGGTATCAGATGAAATAACATTTAAACACCAGATAACTATTGCACGCAAGGAAAAAAAACTGCTTAATGTCAAGTACAGATCTCAGACCAAATTCTACCTTGGTCACTTCGGGGGTAAGACAAATCGACAGTAAAACAGAAAAGACTAGGAAAAGTAAGGTCAAAGTTGGAAACGTGAAGGCACTTAGACACAAAAACCTTGGCATGCAACAGTCTAGCAATACCACTTATCGGTCAACCTTGATCAGGTAAAGAAGGGAGTTTACATCAAGGTAAATGAAGTGGCATCGGCAACAATCTATCTCTTTCTTAACAAAATATGTTGCTAGGAAGTGTCCTAGAAAAGACTTAACAGTCGAAAATAAGAAACAAACACAAAAGTAAGCCAAACCTGTATCTCTCTTGGAAAGGTAGCACTGAATAGCATAGTCTGTCTAGAACCTGGTGGAGGCATGTCCATTTGTTCCACAATTTTTCTTATTTGAGGCTCAAAACCCATATCTAGCATTCGATCTGCCTCATCCAAGGCCAAATACTTGACCATCTGTAGAGATACTCTACCTCTCTCCAACAAATCCACTAATCTTCCAGGCGTTGCCACAAGAATGTCAACACCTCTCTCAAGTTCCCGAAGCTAGCCATAAACATGTAATTCGTTAAGTATGTTAAACCAAAATATACTTTTTGCACAGTACACTCTAAACTATTGAAGACTCCTTCCATAAAATAGCACTAAAATAAGACATAAAATAGCAAGAGTTGCACAAAAGCAAAGAAAAAGGATATAATATATCTTGCAGAATTATTGCTCAGTTTAAGAGAACAGGAAAGATGCTTCAGAAGTAAGCATTCAATGACCAAGATTTATAAGCATTCAATGACCAAGATTTGTAAGCATTCAATGACCTCAAAGTAGAAGATACTTTATGAAATAGTCTGTAACAAATCTGCAAAAAATTCTTAGCAACTATCAAGCTCCAGAGCATTGACAAGAACATACAGATGCTGCAGTAATGAAAACAACAGCACATTTCATCATTGTAATATCACACAACATACACATGTTACATGTGATCACAAACTTGTTTAAAACTAGCATATCAAATGTTAAAAAAAGAGGGCCAGAAGCAACTGCCTAACACACCATCTACAGATAACCACATAAAGAGTTAACAGAATTAGACAGGTAAACGTTCCATGAGACAGCACTGTGTTAAACAGATTATCTGAGTATCCATTTTGGCATATGCAGGAACACAAACTTTAAGCACAGGTGATGCAGGGACATAAACTTTAAGCACAGGTGATGCAGGGACATAAACTTTAAGAAACAGGGAGAAAAATCATAGAACCTGCTGGTTAAGCGGTGCTCCTCCATAAGCAACAACGACCTTCACACCAGTTTGATATGAGAACTTTCTTGCCTCCTCATGGATCTTCAGTTAAAACCACATAAGGTTAGATCCTAGTATTAACTGCTACAAGTGTACAAACAGCCAGTAACTAGTAAGCACCAACCTGCATTGATAGTTCCCTAGTAGGAGAGAGAATTAGAGCTAGAGGGTATACTGTGCGTGCCCCACGGAATGGCCTTTGAACACCCTGAGGCTGCATTTTCATAATTCCGTTAATAATGGGGAAGCAAAATGCAGCAGTCTTTCCTGAACCAGTCTGAGCACAAGCCATCAAGTCCCTCCCTGACAGAGAGATTGGAATAGCATGTCGCTGCACAGGGGTTGGCTTGACATACTTGCACCTGCGAATGTTTAAATTCAGTGCTTCACCCAAGTCAATCTCTGCAAAGGTATTTACAGGAGGCGGAACATTGTCCCCACTTGTCTCCACGGGAATATCTTCATAAGCATCAAAGTTAATCCCACTATTCTCTTGGTCACTAAATCCCTGTTCTGTATTGTCATCATCCCCAAAAGGATTCACTTCCCGGTCTCTGCCGCGATCCCAACCACCTGTTCTGCCACCACCCCAACCACCTGTTCTGCCACTGCCACCACCATATCCAGACCGTAAATCATTCCTCGAACCAGCCCAGCGTGGTCCAGCAAATGCAGGCCGATCATTGCTGGTTGCAGGCCCAGTGTAAGCAGGAGCTGGTGGGTCTGAAGAAGCTGGACGGTTTCGGAGATGAGGAGGTACATAAGTCTTGGTTCGCGATGCACCCCCAGAAGTAGTTCCTATACCTCCATTGTTCACAGAAGAACCCGCAAACGTGTTCTCAGCTGCAGAATTTGCAGCCAAATCCGCCCATGAAGATCGTGTATTCATCACAATTTCACAAACTCCAAAAACAAAGACCCTTTCTTCGAAAAGGGGAAAGTTAGACCCACTTCAATTACCTAAAAAAAAAAGCTTCTTTTACAAATATCCCTCTTTTAACAAAATTCCTCAACTTTATCCAATCACTCCGTTGAAACGCCGAAAACCTGATAAAAAACAAAAACCCATTAACATCCCGATCCAAAACCACAAGCGCACATAAAGTATTTCGTGCTGAAACCAACAAAAGCAAAAGTATTACACTCGAAGCACAAAAAATCAACCAAGATTTTACAGCCCAAGTACGGAACACACGAGCAAAAAAAAAATTTTTTTTAAAGGGCAAAAGCGAAGCACGAGTCTTGAAGGAAAAAAGCATCAAATAAGCATACCCGCCCACCGAAAACCATACAGATCCAAAATCAAACCTGATCCAAAACACGGATGAAGCTCAGCCTGCTAAAAATCGATAATGTAACTACTTAAAATCACCAAAATTAACATAATCCATCTCAAACTTCCATGTTCAGGAACTTACACACAGAAAATCTCTACAACCATCACAATAAACCAAAAAAAAAGGAAAAAGAAAGAACATGTACAGATAGAGAGCAGAACCTGAAAGAAAATAGGAAAAGAAAGGCAAAACCCCTGAAATGGATGAAAGGAAGCGAATATAGAGAGAGGAGAAGATCCAGAGAAGAGAGAGAGAGAGAGTAACCCTAAAATTGCGTGTGAAGTTGCTTAAGATATGGGAGACGCCAAAATATCTTCTGTTTTGGTTAGGTGTTCTTTTTCGGTTTTTTGTTTATTTTTAAGGACTCCCTCTCTCTCTCTCTCTCTCTTAATCCACAAAAAGATTATTTAATAATTGAACAAATACTACCTTTTTTCTTCAAAATTGATTTGACACACATTTTAAATTTTATAAAATTATTCGCAAGATCCCAAAAGTTTCAATTGTTTTTGTAAATTTTAATATAATAATTTTCATTATAATAAAACAATATAATTGTTTATTTAGAATCCTATCAATAGAGTATTAAATTTGCAAATTATTTAATTTCAAAATGCCTAAAAATAATCATTATTATCTTAAATAACTCAGTTTGTAATATTTTGTTAAATTTTCAATTAGTTTTTTATGGTACAAAATTGAAATTATAAGTTTAATTCCAATTTCAAATTTGAGATTTAAATGCCTATATTTATTAATTCTCAATTCATTAAGAGTAAGACTGTATATTATTAGAATTTTTCAGATTTTATGACAATTTATCTTTTTAGCTTGATGTTGTATTTGACATTGATTTTAAACTTGGGAGTTTGCTAATAATATCTTTTTTAAAATATCAAATAATCTTTTTAGAATTTTCTTCTATTTTTTCAAATAAAAAAGGTTTAAAATATTAAAATGTGTGAAAAAGGGAGAAAATGAGTCAATTCTCCCTTACCTCCAAAATGGGAGATGTTGATTTTTGAGTTGTGTGTAGTTTCGATTACTTTCTTCCATTTTCCTATATTTCCTCCTCATTTCTCTTGTTTTGTGTTATTTTAAGAGCAAATCTTTCACATTAATGATAGATTTACCTAATTTTAAGATTATATTTAATTTTAATTTAAAATTTAAGTAAAATATCACTTAACTAGATTGAATGTTAAAAAAAGAGTTGTATAAAGTTTTCTCTATTTTTTTTCCATTGTAAATACATCAAGGACCTTTCTTTTTGTTTCTTACGAGGTGTCTTAACAATAAAAAAACACCTTTAAGCCATCCACTCTCAAATTAATCCCTGCCTGAGTGAAGTAAATCTTTTACGAGAGACAAAGCTCTGACACCTTTTTAATATATGTATAAAGGTACATAGATTACATATAAGGATATGGGATTACACAATCTTTATACCATTTATTGAAAACAAGTAATTACTTAAGACTCCTCTTACTTGCAAAAGGACTTATCAATACCACAAAACACTTAAAAAGTGAGTTATTTATGAGGAAATATTAGTTAAAAAAAGGGTAATCCAATTTTTAAAATATGGTTTAGTAAAAAAAAGAAAAACGAATTTGCTTATTTTATTATAAATATTGATTTTATAAACAATTTTATAAATTCATATATAATGCAATTTTTAGTTATTAGAATAATATTTTTTTTTCAAATTGAGAAACAATCCTTAGAGATTTTTAATAATTATTATGTTAAAGCCATGTAATAAAGAAAATGAAAATGACACTAATAAATATGTGTCTAATTGAATCAAACTAATGAAAATAAGCATATGGTCCCATTCTTTCAAAAACTTTATAAGAGAAGGTTCAAAAAACATAATTACAATCAATCCATTAAAAGAGAATTACTTAATAGAAAAAGGAGTGACAAGGTCTTTGTATATAAATTAATTGATTAGTCAATTTCATCTAAGTCTATAATTAGTAAGCCATCTCTTTCATGTCTCATTGTCTATGCTTACCTGTAAAATGTGGAATGTTTGATTACATATAGCTCACCTAACTGCCTTCCTTTCATTATCTAAAATATCTATTAAAAAAGTACCAACAACAAAAATCACTACAAAATTTAAATAATTTACAATTAAACTTAAAATTTTAAGTTAATTAAATATTTAATTAAGTTTAAATTTTAATAATTATTTCAATATAATTCAAATTAATTTAAATGAAATATCAAAATAATTATTTTATTTAAAACTCAATCAAAATTTGAATCGAATGAAACAAAATTGAATCGAATAATTTAAACATTAAAAAACTTAGAAATTAATTTAGATATATAAATAGTTAAAACTCAACTCGACTTATTTTCATTCTGTTAAATAAGTTATGTTATTAAAAATCAGACATCGGCTTGAAACTTGTCCATTAAGTACATGTAAAATGTTCAAAAACAGACATTGGTTTGAAACTTGTCCATTACGTCCTTTGCCGTTGTCTTTGTGTACTTTCTCGTAATAAACGAACTTCATTGGTAACTATTTTCTGGCAAACAGCTTAATTTAATTAGCAATTAATTAATAATTAATTATATCAACTGATTTGATTAATAAATTATTAAAAATATTTAATAAAATTAGCTGTGTAGTATTAATTGTTGATGTGTAAAATAACTTATAAAAGTATAATTTTTTAAAAAAATAGTAATTCGTTAAATATTCTTATAAAAATTTAGAATTTATATTTTTAATTTTACACATTTTAAGTTTATAATTTTGATAAAAAACATAAAACTAATAATAATAATAATTGGGATCAAAATTATACTTTTTAACTTCAAGGTGAAAGATTCTTAAATAATTTTCTTTATCGTTTTTTTGTTGTGTGTTTTTTAACTAGGTAAATGATAAATGGTAAAAATTAAAAAGTAGGTGTTCATGTATGCCAACGCCAAGTTAACGAAGGAAAAGAATATAAATATCTGAAGGTACAGTTTGTCGTTTACAATATACTGAAGTAAAACGCTACTCTTCTTAAGCTTTTTAAAAATTAGTTGATTGTGTTCAATCGTTAACTTAATCAGTTGACTACTAAACATTAAAAACAGCTAGCTAATAAAGTCAATCTACTAAATTTATTCAACCAGCTATTTTTTAACAAATCAACTAATAACTAAACCTGGTTTTTATCTTTTAAAATCATTTTAAGGATTAATTATATCATATTTCTCATAATTTGATTAATTTTCATATTTTAAAAATAATTACACATTCTCATATGATATCGCTTTATTGCATCGTTACATTCCGTTAATTCTCTACTCATTTATAATTATAAAATAATGTTACATTAAAATTTAAAATATATGAAATAAATCACTATTTCCACGAGGCAATATTAAAAATACCAATAAAAAATTATATTAATCTGATTAGTTTAATTATAAAAACTTAAATCGATAAACTTTTCGATTTAGTTTATCTTAATAATGCTTATTATTATAATATACTCGATTTATTAATTAATCAGTCATTGTTTTTAAATTAAATATTTAAAATATAATAATTTAGTTAGTTTTTATTTAACAATATTAATTTTCAATTAAATTTCAACCTATTGGATATGCAAGGATAATATATTTATTATTATTATTATTTAATTCCACAGTTTAATACTAATTAAATCTTTAAACTTTAATTTTCTTATTTTGTCTGTTTAATTTTGACCCAAATTTTAAAAGATTATTAAATTCCTAATTATCACATGAGTCTTTTTGTTAATATTTATTAATATTTAAAAATCGGGTTGAAAGTTAAACGAATAAAATAAGAAGTTTAAGTTTTAAAAGGTTTAATTAGTATTAGACTGTTATAAAAATGATTAAATTTTTTTTAAAAAAATAATGATGGAAGAAAACTATCTGAAAATTTTAAATATTAAATAAAATATTTATTTTTATTTTATAAAATTTATTAATTTAAAATTTTTATAAAAATTTATTAATTTAACTAATTTAAAAATTTGTACTATAAAACCGATTCGTGTTTATAAATCCATATTTAAACGTGGCTAACTAAATGCGAAGACGAGTGAATCTGTAGGTGCTCACGTGCATGGCTCTCAGCGACATCAACCAATCACATCTAGATTTGAAGATTCGTTGCATAGATCACTAGCCCAATGCGTGGAAGTCACGAACCAATCATACACTTTAGCACTTACTTGAATCTTCTCCCCCATTGGCACGTCCTTTCACCGTCTTAGTTAAACTCTGGCAGCTTCGAAAGATTCATGTCTTAGTAAAATCCAAATGAAATGACGACATTTTCAATTTCCGCTTTTCTTTCGGTGTCTGCTGAAGTTGTCATAAAGGCAATGGAAAACAAACAACACTCTTTTTAATTTTATTTTTTAAAATTAAATTATTTATTTTTTAATTTTATAAAAAATAACAATAATAATATACACAACTTAAACATTATATTTGACCAATTAAATAATATATTCTAATTCAATTTTTAAATATAACAATCAGTAAAAATTTTACTCATACTCAAGATTTGAGGAGGTCTAATAATATACAGTTTTACCTTTGATTAGAAGATAGGTTGTTTCTTAATATAATATAACACAAATTAATTAAAATTAAACAAAATCAATAATTTATTAAATTATTAGTTAAATTGAAATTTAATTAATTTAAACTAAATTTAAAAATAAAAACAATTATCATTATTTTATAAAAAATATGAAATAAGGTGTTTTAACATTTATAAAAATAAAAATATTCATGAAAATGGGAACATATACTTTAAAATGTGAATGTCAAGAAGAAAAAAAAACTCAAGTTAGTCTTAATTTATTTAAAAATAAGATAAGTAATTAAGAAAATATAGAGACTTCGAATTTATTATTTCATGAAAATAGGAAAATAATAAAGTAATAAAACTAAAAACAAGAATTTTCGAAAAAGGAGTGGTGAGAGAGAGCCCTCTAAAAGGCATTGGTTTCTTCGTTACCATTCTTTCTCTTTTTACTTTCTCTCTCTACAATCCATTTTCTCTCTCCCTAAATTCGAAGTGAAGGTGGAAAAACCTAGGGCTTCATTTTCTCTGCGGGAGAGAAAAATTAGTGAAGGATTAGTTATCGTTCGTTGCAAATCAGAGAGGTGAGAAGAAAAAACAATCTAAGCTTTTCTCGATCTGTATAATTAGAAGTACCGAGTAAAGGAAGAAGAAGAAGAAGAAGAAGAAGGAAAAGGAAAAATGAGCTTGGATTCGGTTCCATCGTCGAACACACACGGAAATCTTGATGAGCAAATTAGCCAGCTGATGCAGTGCAAGCCCTTGTCCGAGCAAGAGGTACCCTTTTCGTCGAAGTTGCTAATTTTCAATCTTAGCGGTTCTTTTTTGGCGGGTAGTGTGAAAGTTGGTGTCTTTTTTTCAGTTGTGTGTTCTTTTAGAAACGTGAATGGATCCGTTTTGGGGGTTCTGGATCGACCAGATCGGAGGGAAAGTTTGAATTTTTGATCTTTGTTTCATTTCAGGGAAAGCATCTGTTCTTTTGGAGACGGGATTTTGTGGGGTTAGGAAACCTTAGTTTGTGAAACTGAATCAGATCCGTTAATGGGTGTGACTTTAAATGGTAGATCGTCTTTTGGAGTGTGATTTTCTAATTCGGATTTTCAACCAACGTAAGGGTATTTAAAAGGTTCGATCTTTTATAAAAACTCGAGAATTTGAATTTAGGTACCTCAACTAAGTGAATGTCGGTTTTATGAACAAATTTATAACTTGTAAACGCTCTCCTAAGATCTCCGGACTTTACTCTTGGCTTGGAACTTTTGCCTTGTTTGATTTTTTAGTTTTGTCCGTACAATGTGATCTTGGAAAAACTGAGTAATACTGATTTCTTTTAGTATCATGGATCTGTTATGCTAATTTAAAGGTTGATTTTGAGATGTTGAAGTGTATGATTTTTAAAGGGATGCATGCAATGGTGTAGTTGCAATATCATTTAGTTTGCTGTTTAACAAAGGCTATGACTGGTGGGGTTGTTAAGTATTGCTTTGTGCTTTGTAATACCTTGCCATGAGCCCGATATTACAAAATGTCCTTTGCGTGATACTTTATCCAGGATATTGAGGTAATGATGATTTTTCTTGATACAGGTAAGGGGCTTGTGTGAGAAGGCTAAGGAGATATTGATGGATGAGAGTAACGTTCAGGTGCTCCCTCTGTCATTGTTTTACATGCCCTTCCCTTATCCCTTTTAGTTATGTATATGAGTATGCAATCATTTTCTGGGTGAAAGGTTGGAAGGTGAGCTAAGAGCTTCTCAGCAAACTTTTGCTAGCGAAAGTTTTCTGATATGCGAGAGAAATACTAGTCTGTATGGTTAAATTTGTTCTTTGAATGTTCATACAATTTTGCACTGTTAACGCAGGTGTTTGGATTGAAATTTGGTTTTAATCTGGATTTTCTGGGCTTTTTTGATAGTGCTGGTTTTATGATTTCTATTTTAGGTGGTGCTCAGATTATCATCCCTGTTTTGATTTTACTTTATGCCATAAATCTTCAATGATAATAGATCTATATTACTTGACTGATGCAGCCTGTTAAAAGCCCTGTTACAATCTGTGGTGATATCCACGGTCAATTCCATGATCTCGCTGAGCTATTTCGTATTGGAGGAAAGGTATTTCCTGATTGCTGCAATATGCAATTTTATGTAGTATCTGTCGGCGGATTTTATCCTAAAACTAAACGTTCATTGTCTATCCTTTGTTGTATCTATGGTAGTGTCCAGATACAAATTATTTGTTCATGGGAGATTATGTAGATCGTGGCTATTATTCTGTTGAAACTGTAACTGTAAGTTATTTCTTTCCAATTTAATCTCAGTTTCATGTTGATGCTCCTCTTTCTTTTCTGAGTTTCCACAAGGACTGATCATTATTGTACAATAAGCTGTTTTTTAAAATTTATTTATTGTACATGAGAAGCACAGTTGATAATGTACTTCTTATTATTCCTTAAATTTCTCAGTTTTGCTCAACAATCGAAATTTAAGTGTTGGTGTACTCGGCTATTCTTCCTTCTCTTTAAAGCCTTATAACCATTTGGTTGAGGCTTTATAACCATTTGGTTGAGGCTTTTCACATTTGTTTTATTACTTCAGCTCCTGGTAGCTCTGAAAGTACGTTTTCCTCAGCGAATTACTATACTACGGGGTAATCATGAAAGCCGTCAGGTACCAATCAGGTTTTCCTTTTTCTCTTTAATGGATCAAACTATCTTGAGTTGATTTTTGCTAATCATAGTTTTAGAAGTTTAAGCATTTAGGTTTAGTTTGTTCTTTTGGCAGGGGCTTCGAATAAAAGATACCTTCTGATCTTTTAAGCTTCTTTGAAACAGGATGAGTTGAATCTCTGTACTTATTATAGTCTTTTGTTTGCTATTTCAGATCACTCAAGTTTATGGCTTTTACGACGAGTGCCTACGGAAGTGAGTTCCTTTCAATTCCCAATTGAATGTTAATATTTCTTGGCAGCTTTAGTTAATTCAAGGTTCTAGCTACAAATCTTTGGTATGCTTACATCTTGTGATACGTCATGTCTAGGTTGGTAATAACTAATGTGATACATCAAGCCTTAGGGTCTTGTATACAATGAACAACCAAGTTTTGAACCTTTGATTTTGGGCACTTTTCTTTCGTATGGTTAGATGTTACTTTCATAAAATATCACAAACTATTAACAAAAGCATTGATATTTCGGTCTCGGGTTTGAGTTTGTGAAATCAAATTCTTTTGATTAGCAAACAGTGTTGTGGCTACTGCTCTCTTCAGATGGTTATTATTCGTTTTTCTTACAGTTTCTTTTGCTGGATTTGAGTGAGCATTATTGTCTCTGATTCTTATTTGCAGGTATGGCAATGCCAATGTTTGGAAGATTTTCACTGATCTGTTTGACTATTTCCCACTGACAGCTTTGGTGGGTATACCATGAAGCAGAAAATATCTGAGAATTATGTTCTTTACCTGCAGCCTCCTCTCTTATGCAATGCTTAACAATTCCATTATATACCTCTTTTCTTTCCTGAAGGTTGAGTCAGAAATATTTTGTCTACATGGTGGATTATCTCCCTCCATCGAAACCCTTGATAATATACGTAATTTTGATCGTATTCAAGAAGTTCCTCATGAGGGTCCTATGTGTGATCTTTTGTGGTCTGACCCTGATGACCGATGTGGTTGGGGCATCTCACCAAGGGGTGCTGGATATACCTTTGGCCAAGTAATATAAACTTTTCATTTATTTAATCTTTTCATTTTGCTTCCCTTCTTTGTTTCCTGCTGTGATTTCTCTTGGCCTGCTCTAATATTTTTTTTCTTTTTTATAGGACATATCAGAGCAATTTAACCATACAAATAACTTGAAACTCATTGCTAGAGCACATCAGTTGGTTATGGAAGGATATAACTGGGGTCATGTAAGTACTCTTCATTGCCCTTCTCTGTTATCTTAATCGTTTTTCGGATGAATATTCCATTGATTGGGCTCTTCTTTTCACAGGATCAAAAGGTAGTTACGATATTTAGTGCACCGAATTATTGTTATCGCTGTGGAAACATGGCATCTATTTTGGAGGTTGATGACTGCAAGGGCCACACCTTCATTCAGGTGGATCTTGCTGAGATACTTGTGCCATTTTTAGGTTAATTAAATACAATCGTGTAGAAATAGTGTGTTAGAAAATCATTAAGCGAACTTCTATTTTTGCAGTTTGAGCCCGCTCCAAGGAGAGGAGAGCCAGATGTGACCAGAAGAACACCTGATTATTTTCTATAATGTGAGCTGACTAGTAGTTGCAAACTCTTCCGGCCATTGCTTCCTGGTTGGATATATCCTACGGCTTTGGTTGGTGAGAAAGCAAAAGCATGCGTAACGGGCAGTTGAAGCTTCGTTAACTTGATTGTTTCGTTGATCTTACTCAAAAGTTTCTCCAATATGAAGTAGCAGACCCGGCAATGCAGTAGCTGCATATGTACCATTGGGTGGGCATCATTTGCATTTAGTTCCCTTGATATTGCCTTCTGTTGCAAATATTTTTTGTTCTTTACATTATCTTTATGTAGGGGGTGTTTTTTGGTTATTGGGATCTGTAGAGGGACGATGAATGGGACATATAATGGATGCTTTCATGATCTTGGTGTTTTCTGCTGTTATAGTTCTAATCAAGAGTTCTCCGATAGATTCTGTCTTCTGTTTTCACCTGACAATCATTGCCACTTAGTAACTTCTCAAACTAAAATGAAACGATTAAGCAAGACTAAGAATACATAAACATGATTCATTAAATTTGCAATCCATACTCAAGTTCCATTTATTTTCGTAGCTGGTATGGCGTTATGATTCAGACAACAAGGCTGTTCCACGAACAGTTAAGATCAACTTCTTGTTCCCATAGAACCCAGATGTGCTGCCCTGTTATATTTTGTTTTACAGTAGTCAATAACCTTTCTGATACCAACTTAAAATGAGCCGGATAACATTTTCTATCTGCAAAGCATCGATTAATCATAGGTTTTCCCAACAAATTTTAAGTTGGAACCTGTTCGGGATAGGACAACATGCAATGTCACGAAATCTGCTGGCTTTTTGCATATTCTGCATTTCTATATTCTTTCTTAGGAGTATGACTAGTGCTTCCAAGATTATGGGAACTTGGCTAGTCTTGAAAAAACAAATGTCTCACATGTGCTTGTAACAGGTCCTTGGTGAACACCTGGTGATTAGAAACTAAACTGAATCGAAAATATTTAATCAGGAGTCGTTAGTAAGTTGGAAAGAATTCATGAAATGGTGGACTACTGGGATTTTCCGATGATTAAAATTTACTTAGTTTGCTTTGATCAATATCCTGCTTCTGCAGAACAACGGTGGTCCCAGAATAATTTAAAAGGTTTCAGAATCATGGAAGTTTAAACAAGTTGTTGTTTAGCTTCCTATTGTTCACTTCTGTACAAGGAATTGGTTTCTGAAACTTCTTGGTGTTTTACAGAGCTGAAGAATGTTGCTAGGAATGATCAAACCAGAACCTAACTGAGCTCTGGCGTATGCTTGTGGCAGCATCAGGATTTTCTTGGTCTTTCCAACGTATGCTCGCTTAGTGAAGTTGTCATAACCATTATCCTCGATTGCATCTAAGATTTTGCGGTACAACATTAATGCTGACCAGACCTACAGGTCAAATTCTATCGTCAGGATATTGCAGAACCAACTGTTTTCACATTTTTCCATTTTGCTGTCAGCATTTGCATCCGGAGTTTTATCCACGATTGTGGGAATTAAAACTTAATAATGCAAAAGATGTGGGTGTGTTACTGTGTTGTAGTTTACAAGCAACTTACTGGCCAGCGACTGGCCTCGTCAAGTTCTGAGGCTCCTTCTTCTGCAAGGTTGAAGTAGAATCTTGCCCTTTTGATCTGCTCCTTCATAAACTCCCTCCACTTATAGGTCACCTTCCCGGCAAAAACATCGCTGTCGTATAGCCCGAATTGTTCGAGTTCATCTTGTGGAAGATATACTCTGCCTCTCAAGGCACTGAGAGAAAACTAAAGATCATTAGAAAGCATTTCTTAAGGAAAGCAGCAAGAGGATAGAAACATCAGAAATATCAACTTACTCCTCCCCAACGTCTCTAAGAATGTTTGTGAGCTGATTTCCAATGCCTAAATTCAATGCTGCAGTATAAACACTGTGTGCAGAGGAAGACGATTCAGGAGCAATTCCCATTACAGGGACGCTCATAAGACCTACAGTACCAGCAACACGGTAGCAGTAAAGATAGAGCTCTTGAAAGTTCTCGTATCGGCATTTTATTGCGTCCATTCTCATACCTTCGATCATGTCCCTGAAAGGCTGTGATACAACACAATACTCTTATCAGATTGGAAGTAAGGCCTGCACAAGTTATGCAAAAATATCTGCAGATAGATCGTAACTGTGATTCTTGCATGTTAGATGAACATGTATTGGACAAGAAGTTTGATCAAGGTGACAAAGTAGTTCAAGAACCTTAATGTCTACAGGGAACTTGAACACTGTATCAGTAAGAGCGGCATCAAGCTTGTCATAAGGGCGTCCATGGAAAAGGTCTTGTAGTCTCTCTTCCCACATATCAAGAACTGTAGAGCTCATGAAGACTGCATTAGGTCCATCAACCAGTTCATCTGTTCTCCTGCACCAAACTGCATAAATTTGCAGCAGAATAGTTTAGGAATGCATTTTTAAGAAACGGTTCTGCAAATATTCAATTTAGTTAATGAATGTCAGGTGACGAACTCTCACCATATATAGCCCATATAGCTTTCTTTCTCTCCTCTGTCATCAACTTAGTTCCTGCATTGATTGAACATCACTTTTAAGCTTGAACCTAGCGTCAAGAACTACAAGAGGCAAGTATGTGCAACTTCTGCAAACTATTGGACTGGATATGGAAAGAGGATCTAAATCACACCTAAATAAAACGTCTTGGCATACTCTGAGCATATCTTTCTGCAACTTTCGTAGGCTTCCTCAAGAAACACAGGGTGGAACTCAGGCTTTCTACAGGCATCTTGGTTGGCCAAGTTGTCAAGATTTGATTGCTTCTCAACAATTTCATGGATATGATGAGAAATGTCTGATTTCAACACTTGAGGAAAAGAAAGCATGCCTGATCTTTGAGGAATAGCAGCAGCTTTAGCACCTGTTCCTCTAACATTGTACTTCTGATATAAGAACTTGCCACCATTTTCTCCAAAGGGAGGTTTAGCTGCAAGCGAAAACGTGGAACTCATTTTCACGAATGGAGATTTTGTTTCTCAAGTATCACAGTTCTGAACAAGTGATTATTGATTAAACTACATAAATAATGTAGAATGGTGAATCAAGTTCCTATCTTTTCTTTATACTTGCTAAGAAGACAATCACATCTACATATGGCTACCTAGATTGTCCATAAACAAGAGCATCAAAATTGCCACCTTTAGTTTGTTGTCTTTATTTGTTTCTTGTATCCAACTGTAAACAAGAAGGAATTTATGTTCAAAATAAAAGATTTTTTTCTCACAGCTCACCGAGTCTAGAAACTTAGATTGGCTATTATCAACTGAAACACCTACTTTCTGATGTTCAAATCTCAAACATAACCATAATTAAAGTTAGCAATTTCAACCGTCTACTATGATTGGACAGATATGCCAGCATTTGTTGCTGCAAAATTCTAGGCCTGTAAAAAGATTCCATCTTTGTCCGTTACAAATAGCCAAAAACCATTGTTGGTGCACAAATACTGTCTTTTTATGAAGTATGTAAGAGAATCCGGATCTTACAGGATACCCAGTTAAAGCCGTTTGGTTCAATTTTTTGGATTTTGTCTCAGGTTGACATCAACAGCCTTGTCAGGTACCCAGGTTGCAGACTAAAATACATACACAATGTAGAAGTAAAACAAGAGAAGTAACCAATTCACTCACAAGATCACAAGCTTCAATGAATTAAGCTAACGTTTGGACTGGCATGGAGGACAGGTCTGCAACTTTAGATGCCATTTTAGGTGTTGCCCTCCAAGCTATTTTCACCAAATTATCCTTCCTGTTACTTCAGGACTGTGTGGAGATCGAAATGAGGAAACACACAAAAGGTTAAAGCAGAAGGGTTTAGTGTAAGTGTTTGCATGCGATTGGTTGTAAGGGAATTCTAGTTTGTGTTTGATGAGTAAATAAGATAAAATTATGGAAAATTCGTATGGCATTTGTGTAGGATTTTAATCCCTTTAAAATACAGGATTAGTTCATCTCAAATCATTAAGAATTAAATAAAAGAGAAAACGTACCTGAATCTATTATTAAAATCTACACTGGAATTTTGTAGGTTATTTTTCCAATTAGAATGTAGCCCCTTTTTCTAGAGTTTTCCATAATTTTCTGTTTTCTTTCTGATGATGAGATGTCAGAAAAGAATTATAAGTGTACGTTTAATTTGGGGACCATAACTACTTATATTAGGGTAAAACCTAATCTAATTTATAGTTTGGCTTATAAAACTAGAAATTATAAACCCGGTTTCTGCACATATAAAGCCCACACTTAAAATAGATACATAAAGCCCAAAATACCATAAATATATTAGACCACTTTAATTAATTGGGCTCAACTTTATATGATAGCCTTTATATACAATTATACACATATAAGCCCACATATTTGATTAAAAATCCTTACAATCTCCCACTTGGGCTATATGTGTTACCTTAAAATTGTATATTAACCTTATGAGTGCTAAAAATTTTGCTATCATTACTGTATGCATCCCCAGGCAATCCGGTCCATCAATCATACCAACATAGGATCAAAGTGTCTTTCGCTACAATAAACGTAACTAGAACCATCAATGGTCACGTATGCTGATATAACCAAATGACATAGATTAAGCATGGATGTGTAGCATGGAAATTATAAGCAACGTGATCTTAGCATGCTTATTTCCAACTGGTCCAACCTTATGTTTTAGTGAGATCAATTTTAAATAAGTTCAGAGACAAAATAAATCAAATATCTTAAAACTAAAAATAACCTCGAACAACTTAGTCAAAAGTTGTATCCAAAATGACAGTGAAAAATGTCTAATCCGAAAAGCATCTACAATACAAACTCTCACTAAAACTATATATCTTGAAAAGATGCAACACCCATATAAGCAGTGTGCTCATGAAAGACCTTAGGTGGCATTCCTTTAGTAAGCGGATCCGCAATCATAGAGTTTGATCCAATGTGCTGTATAAACAACTATCAACTCTGAACTCTCTCTTTAACAATTAGGAACTTGATGTCGATGTATTTTGACTTTGTCGAGCTCCTATTGTTATTGGAATATAGCACTGCAGAGTTATTGTCACAAAATAACTTAAGTGATCTTTCAATAGAGTCTACAATGCGCAGCCCAATGACAAAGTTTCGCAACCATATCCTGTGGTTGGATGCCTCATAACATGCTATAAACTCTGCTGCCATGGTGGAAGAAGCTATAAGTATCTGCTTGGCACTCTTCTAGGAAATAGCTCCTCCAACAAGCAGGTAGATATAGCCCGAAGTGGATCTCCTACTATCTTAGCATCCAGCAAAATCGGAATCAGAATAACCAATGATCTCCAGCTTATCCGATTTTCTGTATGTGAGCATATAATCTTTCGTTCTCTGCAAGTACCGCATTACCCGTTTGGCTGCTTTCCAGTGATCCAATCCCGGGTTACTTAAATATCTCCCTAGCATTCCAACAATGTACGCAATATCTGGATGTGTATAAACTTGAGCATACATTAGACTTCCTACATTCGAAGCATAAGGAATCTTCTGCATTTCCTTAGTTTCAAAGTCATTCTTGGGGCATTGACTTAAACTAAACTTATCTCCCTTAGACATAGGGGTATCACCTGGTTACAATCCTATATGCTAAACCTTTTAAGTACCTTTTCGATATAGCTCTTTTGTGATAATCCAAGAATACCTCAAGAGCGTTCCCGATGTATCTGAATCCCTAAAACAAAAGAGGCGTCACCAAGATCTTTCATTTCAAATTTCTTTGACAGAAATCTCTTGGTTTCATGCAATAAGCCTATATCATAGTGGCAAGCAATATGTCATTGACATATAAAACTAGAAAAATGTACTTACTCCCACTGAACTTATGGTATGTATAATCATCAGCCAAGTTCATCTCAAAACTTGTAACCCCTGGATCTTTCAGAATATCCAATAAAGTAACAACTGATAGTCCTTGAGTTCAGTTTCTTTTCATTTGACCTATAAGGCCTTGCCTCAGTTAGACATTTCCCAAATGTGCATGTGTTTTAAACTAGGCTTCTTGCCCGTCCAAAGTTTATAAAGGGTCTTATCAGTTGTTTTAGTTGGAACTCTATTGAGTATATATGCTGCGGTCTTTAGTGCTTCTCCCCAGAGTGATTCTGGCAAGATAGAATGACTAATCATACTCCTCACCATATCCTTAATCGTTCTGTTTCATCTTTCAGCAACACCATTGATGCTAGGCGAACCTGGCATAGTGTACTGTGGGACAATACCGCATTCCTCTAGGAATTTAGCAAATGGTGCTGGACGTTGCTCACCTGATCCGTCATATTTGCCGTAGTACTCGCCACCACGGTCAGATCTGACACTTTTAATCCTTTTGTTGAGTTGGTTCTCAACTTCAGCCTTAAAG
>JANVCL010000003.1:261753-275659 GCA_026546855.1 Erythroxylum incrassatum | reverse complement strand
ACACCAGTAGCAGCACAAAATTTTTTATTAACAAAAATGAAGCTACTAGAGACAGGAGTAATAAAGTCCAGCTGCCAGGCACAAATCAAGATCTGTCAATTCCGACATCACCCAAAAAATACGTGTCCAGCCTGTACTCCAAAGATAATGGTGCAAACTTTGCCAGCAGAAAAGAAAGATTCTGAATAACAGTATATCAGATATGCTAAAGTCTGTAATATCTATTACGTGTACAAATAGACAATGTAATAGTACTTAGGTGTACATCTCAATTATATAAGTTACTGTACCATAGGACCCATGTAAAAATATCTAGTTGTCATCTTATAGTACGTGTCTTGTACAATAGTAGCAGCTCTCCACTATAAAAAGGAGAAAAAGAAAGTTGAGAGGGCATCCGAAAAACTTCTCTTCTATGTAACCTTCTCTTATGAATCATAAATAAACTTTCTCTTTTCCTATATCCATTCTGAATACAAGCACACTTTAAGTAATACATCCTTCAAATTTCTTTACCTACTTTCTTACGCCTTGAGGTAGGAAACGAAACAAGGCTGTGCTAGGTATTGCTGAAGGAGCCATAGGAGAGTTACCTTAATTCACAGATTAAGGTTGGGGCTGAAACGCTCGGTAAAAGCTTCGTGGTAGAACCCGGCAATATTTTGGTCAACCAGAAAATTAGGTAAGGAAGCGTGTTGGGCCATTTACTTAAGTCTTGTTTGTATCATAGGATGGAATTAGGAAATATTTTACATCCACCCATGAATGCTGAAGCATATGGAGAACATCTTGTTCGATTAGATTTAGGATCAAAAGATAGAATCAATGAATTGATAAATGAAATAAGACAACAATATGCTGCAGAAATTGAGAATAATAAAGAGATAAGAAGACCCGATTACAAGGCAATCATGTATTTCATGTCAAAGCAACTTCAGATTTTGGAATATATAAGGAATTCACGATTTGAGACCAAAACGCTCATAGATTTCACACTCCTAGAACTGGAAGAAAATGGAGAACCCTTCGGACCACCTTCTACCCCTCCTGGATTCGATTAATTATAATAGCAACCCAGATCAAGAAAGGCGCCGCAGGCGCCTTGGACCGTACATCGTACACAGTACACTACACGTACACAGTACATATATATATATATATGTAAAGAGCTCACAAAGCAACTATAAATATTTTTAAAGGGAAGGAGAAATTGTACAAGCCTTATATAGATATTATTACTCGACAATGGGATAAACATCTTTTTCAAAGGATCTGCTTAGTAGCTTATTTTCTCAATCCTTATTGCTTATATAGTGGGCAGATTGTTTGATGTGAATGAATGCAAAGGTATTTTCTCCATTAGAGAACAATCACAATCGATAAATGAAATTAAATTGTATCGTGAAGATTTAGAGAGTTTTGCTAGATCATCAACAAAGAGAGAACTTATGTTGAAAAAAATGCAGCCAGATAAGTTTTATTCTTTTAATTCATTATTTACTTATTAATAATATATATTTTATCATACCTATTAATTTAAAATACAAATGAGTGGTGGAGATTATTCGATGACAATGCTCCAATATTGAAAAACTTGCTATTAGGTTACTCAATCAAACAACTTCTGCATTAGGTTGTGAACGTAATTGGAGTGTTTTTTAACGTATTCATACAAAGACACGGAATCATTAGGAACATCAAAGACTTAATGACCTTGTTTATGTTTCTTATAATCTGAGAATGAAGAACAAATATTTTACTATTTTATAGTTTTGTTTTTATTTCAATAATTTTATTTTTATTATTGATTTTATAATTCTCTATTTTGTATTCAGATCATTTAGTAAGAAGAGAACATATGATCCAATTGATATTGATTATATTGAACATACTAATTTTGGAATCGAAGAAGGAGAACTATCGTCTAATTTTGATTATAATGAACTTGAAAAAACGAATTATGAAAAAAATACATTTGTCACAACGAATAAATTAAGAACATCTTCTGATGGTTAGTTCATATCTTATTTTGATCATATTTAAGTTAAAATTATATTGTATTACAAGTTTACAATTGAGAATAATTTTATACATTACTAATTTGTAATTTATTTTAATGTAGTAGAAGTTGATGCAAATACTTTAGATGAAAGCGTAGTTTACGAATCAAAAATATAATTTTGATTTTTATTATTATTTTAATATTTATATTAGATCATATTTATTTATTATTATTTCATTATACAATAATAGACATTGGTGTATTTTTATTTCAATAAAATATTTTATTTTTACTTATTCTTATAAGCTTTACTTCTTATTTATTATATACCGATTTTATAGCGGTTCACTAACCAGTTGAACCTCTAAACCTTAAACCTTCTCTTCAACTAATTCAATGTCCGGTCCGATTTTTAAAACATTGTTTTTTACCCAAAGTTTTTGTTTTTAATTAAAAAGCCTCTTAATTTTACAAATACTTTTTGAGAAACTTTTTAAATGTTGATTTGATCAAAATTGCATGAAACAAATCAAGTTTAAGTATTTGAATATGTTAAAATCATGGTTTTAAGAAGATTAATAGGCTAGTATAAATTAGAAGTCGACCAGTATAAGCTGAAAGTATAATAGGTGAGTTTGTTGACACATTAGTTGATTAATGTAATGGTCAGGTCAACCATTAACATTGCAAAGGAGACATTGGTCAACCAATATGGTAAAGTGGTCAACCGTTGAATCTATGTATACAATGTACATTAGTCGACTAACGATCAACAGTCAGCACGTAGCCATTGTAATGGCTAATTTTTGGCTTAAGAAAACATACATTTAAACTTGATTGGTTTATAAATGTATGCTTTCTCATTGGTTCTTATATCAAGAAGCATTTAAGTGTCTTTTACAATATTTCTAAGTGTTTTTCATCATTTGAGCATTCATGATCTCATCTTGAGTGAGTGAGTCTTTTGATATCAGCAAAGTGAAAAAGTGAGCTACTTTAAGTTACAAGCTACCATTAGAGTTCTTGTTTATTACATTTAGGGGTATTATAAATAGCATTGAGGTTTTTCTTTACCTTGGAGGAAAATTGTAAAAAGGTTCATTTTTGTTAATTAAAAATTATATAAAGATTATTCCTCCCATTGAAAGAAGAACTATAGTAGAAATCGAAGAAGAATTTTGGAAGTGAATATAGACAAGAGTTGTTTGCCAAATTACTATAAATCAGTCTGCATCTCTCTTTCCTATCCTCTTTGAATAATTATTTAATTGTTTGATTGATCTACGTTAAGCAATGTCTTTATCCTTATATAAATTAATTATTGTTAAAATGATTAATAAAATTGAAATATTTATAGAATTGAGATTCTTATTTGCTCTTGTGTTATATGAATAATTAGTTGAACATAAATATAGCATCCATTTTTAACTTAACATTACTTTCTATTTTAATCTGTTAATTACTAAACTTGTTAATTTAGTTTTTAAACTCTGCTCATTGTTTTACTTTACATTAACATTCTTCTATGTGACAGCTAAATTGAACACATAGTACATACATCATTTTCACTACCATATAAAATTTCTATTCAATATATTAACTAAAGTTTTAACGTGGAATGATTAACAAATTTCAAAGTTTGAATTAAAATATTTAGCAATTAAGACGGAAAATAGTTTTATCTCTGACTTTTGTGACGATCTTCTTTTAACGAACTCATTTTTGGTGTATACTAAAAAGAAAAAGGTGGAAGACTAAAGTAATTGATAATATGGTGTCAATTCCAACAGATTTTTTACAACTTATTAATCTCCAAAAATCTTGTAATTTTTGGAATCTATTACAATAAGTCTCACAGATGCAACTGTTGCAGCGACGGACAAGATGCTAAAGATTATAACATTAAACCAATGCCACAGCTTCTGAAAAGAATTGAGGTTCTTTTTTGTCACCAGGTACATGTGGTTGGGTATTACAAATGTGAGAGGAACGACACAAATGGAGCCAATTAGACCAATGAAGTCTCCAATGAATGGTAGAACAGCTGCTACCAATGAGCTAACAATTAGATAACCACCTCTTATCTTGATTCTAAACGACAGGGCCTTCGGGGTCAATGCACCTCCTTTAACTTCATACTTGGTATCGAAGTACTCGTATGATGGACAAGCCATTATCTACAGAACACATACATGATAATGATGAAACCAAAGGAGTTAGAACAAGAACAATCATTATATGGGAAAGATGCAGGTTTTGGATGGACAATACATGAAAGTTGATGATCGATTGCAAGAATGCAGCAATATTGGCAAGTGCCTTCGCCCAAATAGGTCCACTAGCGTTATTAAGCAAATAGGATGATGTTCCAGATCCATAAGCCCAATACCCTATTAATATAACTGCATATATGGGTATAACTCCAACTGTAAACTGCGCGTATAAAGCTTTCATCATGTTTTCAACAACAGGGGCCTTCAGAGTTGCCTGTTGCAAGAGATGTGTTATTCCGGTGGTAAAATCAGAAAAACAATGAGGAAATAATAACCTCCAAATGGTTTTTCTATGTGAAAGTAGAACACATGATTTTCAGAGTGTAGCTAGTCCTGTTCTGTAAAATCATCGAAATCAACAGCATTCAAACATTTGGGACTCCACAGTGCTTCTTTGTCCATGGTCATAGTTTACTATCATTACTTATCTTTGTGATTATATATGTTAACAAGCCGAAGTCTACTAAGCTTCTATTAGGGTTGACCTGTATTTCCGGAATCATCCCAGCATTCAATGGAACAAACAAGTTGGAAATAGAGCCAATAGCCATGAAGATTAATCCCACTTGTGTTCCTGGGATGCTATAATCCCTGGTTGGTGCGTTGATTCCTACAAAAGCATACAGATAATTCATATTTAACACATGTGAGGAAGACGTTCCTTTACGAATGAAACGAGATAAGAAACTTACATTGCTTCAAGTAATATGATGCTATTATAGGCTGTGCCAGGTAGTAATCCTAATTTTCAATGTTGCAGAGTTTATTGAAGCTAAAAAGTATAATAAAAGTCATAATTGTAGAGAACATTTTTTAATTCCTTATATTATACGGTGTATCAAAATAAATAAAAAAACAAATAACAAGCACCACCATCAAAAAGAAAAACTTTCCAGGATGATAAATGTACAGCGCTGGATCATAAAAACACATAAGAGAATTTACCATCTCTGATGCAGAGTCCAAGGGCTACAAAAACATATATTGCGGTAAGAAATGCTGAGAGGCGCAACCAAGATGCCAGAGCCGACAAATGAGGAACCATAATCGCAAATATGAAAAATATAAGCCCTGCAATGAGATTACAATATGAAATCTTCAAAGCCTTGTCATCCATAAAAAGAGCACATACAGCCTGCATTCAAGAACATATAATTAGAGAGCATGAGAGGAAAGCTCACAAGTTTGGAACTTCAAATGAAAATATCAACAACCAGTCAAGTCAGAATGTTGAAGACAATTTCTTTGTATAATGAGATAGTATTCCAACAGACCAATTTATTTGTATAATGAGATAGTATTCCAACAGAACAATAAAAGTAAATATCATCTTCATCCTGAAGGACAAATTTACGCCTATTGAACATGTCTTAAGTTACGCTATTCAAGGAAATGGAAACAAAGTCATTTTACTGACAATTACTAAATCTAACTAATCAACAAGGACGGTGTTAAGGTAATGAAAGCTGTGTGCTGCCATTTCATTCTACCTGAATAGCTGAACCAGCAAGAATGATGAACCCAGTACTGGCCATGAAAAGATTAAGGTACTGCAACAACCAAAGAATATTATACCCCTTTTTACCTGTAAATTGAGGGCCCAAAAAAGAAGACATCACAACACTAAGACATAACAAAGCAAATTCAGTGTGTCACTAGCAATTACATGAAGAGAAAGAAAAAGATACAGTTAAAAATCTCCACTGCGGAGTCTTGTGACTTAGCTCATACCGTAAATATACCCTGCAAGATCTCTGTATCTGATGTGCCTCCTCCCACCAAGTTGATGGAGTTTGGCAGGAAGGGTACTTGCGTACAACGACAGTGCAGTAGCCACAAATAAGCCAACCACGCCTCCTGTCCATCCCAGGTGAACCATAATGCTTTCAGAATAGCTCAGTATGTAAGCACTGTTGTTACAAGTGATGAGAACAGCAGCGGCATGGACCCAGGAATCTGCAAAATTCCAACAAAAATAAACAAGCGTCAAGCGTCTCAGAATCGCTGATTCTAAATTTGACAATCATTTCTCAAGGCAAAAGGGGAATCGCATAGCAGATGCCAAAGTATGGCCTAGAAATGATACAAGCACACAACTTCTGTATGAAATTCCACATACCTAACTAAACAATCATAATTGATTCGTCATAATTGATTCGTCAGTGCTCTATTACTCGAAGAACTTCCGGTTTCGAATATGGAAATGTATGTAAGCCGAAAAGTGGCAACTAACTAATTAGACACATGATCAAGATTCCTGAAGCATAACGAGCAAAAGATTACGGATGAAACCCCAGCGATATTAACCTCCATCCCAAACTACTGAAAACCAGTAAAGCAAGCATTTCCATCTCTACCCTCCAGTGAAAAGCAAAACAAAAGCCCAAAGCTAGAGAAACCAGTTTCTTAAAAAGCTTTTGACGAAAAAAAGAGAGGAAAAAACGATCTCCCGTCCCAAATCCCAACGAAAATGGAAAGAAATAGTAACCCATGAAGTTGATGATGACTTATCGGTGCATACCAGGTGGCTTGTCTAACTACAAAGCAAAAGCACGAGGAACTACAAATAACCCTGTTTCTAGAATCGGAAGACGGCCGCACCTTCGTTAATTTGGTGTGCAGTCTTGGAAATGTCAACGTGAATTCGCTCCTGATGATTGTTACTTTTAAGAGGCAGAGAGTAGTTATCTCCTGCTTCTAAATTCAGTTGATCATTTGTAGCTGATTGCTCTTGATCTTCTTCTCTTTCACCAACCAAGATCGGGGTGCTTACTATCTCATCACCTGAATTTCTTGCAGCTGGCATTTTCTGACACTGCTTCTACATGTAAGCCTTGTACAACTCAGACTCGAGACTCAAAAGCAAACAAGTAAAATATCTATGAACACTTATTCAATGCTTTCAGGGAACGATGTGTTTTTTTTTTTTCAGATTTTGGTGAGCGGCTCTCCTTTCTTACTTAGAAGTTCGCCATAATACTGAACTTTGGAGGTTTATTTGGTTTTTACTTAACATGCTTAACGTATTAGTTTAGCTATGTGGGACACCCAGAATGCTTTCCTTATCCATTTCTTATCCACGGCATCTTACTTTAGCTGGATCCTGGATGTTCTTCTTCAGTTGGTTGAAAAGTAGCTGTAAATAGTAAGTTGAAAAGTAGTTGTAAATATTCAGGTTACTCGGTTAAGAGCTATGGGAATAAATTATTGGGAATGTAACTAATGATAATGATTGGTTGATCATATAGTTTTTTTATACCCAAGTTTTAATTAATGGTTCATACCTTTTATGTATGAGAGAAATGAGATTGATTCCTCCTAACACTAATTTTTTTAATTTTTAATTAAATTTAATTAAAATATAAAATTTAATTAATTAATAACTTTAATTAATTAAGATAAAAGCCAATTAATTAATTAAAATAATTTCAAAATATAATTAATTAATTAAAGTATAATTAAAATCTAATTAGTTAATTAAAATGTAATTAATTACATGATTAATTAAAATCTAATTAATTAATTAAAATGAAATTTAATTAATTTAGGTAATTAAAACAAATTAAATTAATTAAGATATTATAATTAATTAAATATATTTTAATTAATTACAACAAATTAAATTAATTAACATAAAATCTAATTAATTAATTAATTAAAATAATTAATCAACGTAAAATATAATTAATTAATTAAAATAATTAATTAATTAAAGTCTAATTAGTTAATTAAAATATAATCAATTACATGATTAATTAAAATCTAATAATTAAAATATAATTAACTAAAATTAATTAATTAAAATGCTCATTAAAATATAATTAAGATGTAATTAATTAATTAAAATCTAATTAATTAATTAGTTAATTACAATATAATTAATTAAAATATTATTCATTAATTACTTAAAATATAAAATTATTTGTATTATCAGATGAAAGTAAATTATATTAAACTATGTTACTTAATTTTACTGTAATAATGAAATGGTGGATATTATGGTTGTGTCGATAAATTACACAATATTTTAGACGATTAATATATATTTTGAGGGTATTATGTAACTAATGATATGTTGATGTAAGAAAACATTAGAGTATTTTTTTTCCTTCATGAGCTATCGAAAAGGAAAATTCGCAATATACTTGATTTTAAATATTTTGTCATTATAATTAGGATGTATAAATTAAAAATAATTATTTAAAATATATTTAAAATTTACTATAAAACAAAAATTTAACAAATTTTTATTTCTTAACATTTTTAACAAACCAACCACTATCAATGGTAACGGTAATCGTTCATTAATCTTAACCAACCATCATAATTATAATGATTATATATATTCTCATTCCTCACTATATTCATTCTTATTTCCATTCCCATTACCCTCTTTAAACCAAGCGGCCCCTAAATAATCATTCTTGATGACTTAATTATAACCTTACTCTGATACCACTTATAAGATTTTAATCTCTTTGAAATACAGGATTAGTTTATCTCAAATCATCAAGAATCAAATAAAAACAAAAGCGTATCTAAATTCATTGTTAAAATCTACATTGAAATTTTACAATTTATCTTTCAAATTAGAACGTAACCCCCTTTTTTATAATTTTCCGTAACTCTCTGTTTTCTTTTTGATGATAAAATGTCAGCAAAAAAATTAAACGTATGTTTAATTTGGATATCATATCTACTTATATTAGGATAAATTTAATATAATTTCCAGTTTGGTCCACTATAAAACTAAAAATTATAAACTTGATTTCTGTACATATAAAACCTACACTTAAAATAAATATATAAAACCTAAAATATCATAAATATATTAGATCACTTTAATTAATTGAGCTTAACCTTATATGATAGTCTTTATATATAATTATATACATATAATCTCTCGTGTTTGATTAAAAATCATTACAATTTGCGCGTCGGATTTTCGTGATGGGCATAAAAGTTTCCAATGGAATGAATAAATTAAAAAGTTCTGCTGGCCGCGTTTGTAGTCCAACGGTTAGGATAATTGCCTTCCAAGCAATAGACCCGGGTTCGACTTCCGGCAAACGCATCATTCTTATTATCTTTTGGTCACTCCAAACTCGATCAATAGCTTTATATATAACTCTAATTTGATCGAATTTAAATAAACATGATTTGATCTAATTGAAATCTTAATTTTGTTTCAATTTATAAAACATACGTTAATTAAATTAATTTATATTAGTGTTTATTACTCATTTTCCATTTAAAAACAAATTCCATTTACTTAGGCTAATATAGTAAATGCAAATTCTTGAAGACATAAAAGTCTCGTAGAGAAGATTTCAAAAAAAAAAAAGTCTCATAGAGAAAGACACAAATAAGTATAAAAGAACTACAATTTTTAATATAGGCAGAGTGTAGAGTTCGTTAATAAGAATTGAACTTTAATCAATTATTGTCAAATCTAATTTTTTTAGTAAACTTTACACTTTGCTCATATTAAAAATTTTAATATAATATTAGAGCAAATTTGATCCGGATTATTAATTTTTAAGTTGTCCGTCTTAATGTTCAGTATGATCTAATTATTACCATATTTATTTTAAGAGACAACTAAATATCTAGACCTAATTATACTTAAAAAAGAAATATTAAAATATTTTATATTAATTAAACATACAAATATTAAAGGGTTGAAAATAGTTTATCCAAGCAATTCTTGTCAGTGACTACACTGCCAATATTAAAAATTATAATAAAAACAAACATAATTGTAAGCAAGTTAATTAGAAGCTCCATCCATGGATGTCCTTTTCTACTGCAGCTTTCAGGTTTCCTCAGGAAACCCCTCATGATCAAACTTGAACAGCTTCTTTTTCCTGCAAAACTTCATCAGGAAGTACCATAGTATAGCTCCTACTGTCATCAAACCACCCACCAAATAAACAGTCTTAGAAGCTGTGGAAAGTATCAGAACCAGAAATCCCGACGGTACCAAGCACAGAACCACTAAAAATGGTAGCTTGAATGGAACCCTGTAAGGTCTCTTCAGGTTCGGGAGCTTCCATCTCAACCAGAGAAAACATGCAAATTCCAATAACATGCCTAAACTATACAGAAAATTTGCAGTTGCAACTATGTCATTGAAAGGCATGTACGAGACACCAAGTATGATGAGAGTAGAGAGGAGGATCGCAAGCCAAGGTGTGTTGAACCATTTGGACCTGACGGCGAAGAACCTTGGCAAGACACGTATGTCCGCCATTCCCAGAAGCTGGTAAGCGCAGCTACTCAGTTGAGCCTCGTATAATCCAAAAGCAGACAACACTGCACCAACTTCAAGCCAGTACTTGAGCCACTTGCCAGCAATAATCTCTGCCGCCGTAGCATGAAATCCCGATTTCCACATGGTTTGATCCACAACAACAGCTCCCGCCACCGCGAAGAGAGGGATCAAGTAAGCTAAACAAGTGAAGACCACCGAAACAAGAAGAGCCACTGGGAAGGTTTTGTGAGGTTCATCAACCTCTCCGGCTAAAGTACTGACACTGTCCCAGAAATTCAAGTTCCAGAAAAGTGTGTTGAGGTTCAAGTTCCAGAAATCCCGTATAGTTAACAAAAGAAAGAAACACTGATATGACGACCGCTGCAACTTTTCTTGGCCAACCTGAGTCCAAAGTAGGAGCTACCTTCCCGATGTAATCAATACAAAGAAGTGGAAATGCAGCGATGTTAATGACGACACTCAAGAACTTCCAAATCCCCATTAATGAACCAAAGAAAGGACCAAAAGCACGATCAGCCCATATCACGAACCCGCCATTACCAGGATATGCAGTGCAGAGTTCCGCCGTGATAAGAGCCTCAGGGATGCTCCATATGAACGGAAAGATCAAGAAGCCGAGTGTGGCATAGAGCGGTCCAGCAGCTTGAACTGCAGGTTCTTCCCCGTAAGGTCCATTAGCAACCTCGAAATAGATGATAAAGATGAGCGGCACAAGTGTAAGCTTTTTCCGTACTGCCCCGGCGGTGGCGGTGGAGTCGGTGGTTTGGAGTTTTCCACCCCTATCTTCTGATGATTCCGTAGACATTTGGCTAGTGATTCTTGTGGTTTCTGCTCGTCTTACAATGAACTTCTACAAGTGTAAAAGATCGAACTTTGACGTAGCAGAAACTCCGACAAGAAATCTGATAAAGGGTTCTGGTCGTGATTCATGCCAAGATTGTGAAAACAAGAGGATGGTCACATCAAATAGTAGTTTCAGCCTTCAGGTGAAGAATCGGATATTCAGTAATGTGTCGGAGAATCTGAGAGCTTCATTACTGTTAGGTGGGAGGAGTAATTGCGTAGCATTCATTAGTCATAAAGGATGGTTATAGTAATTACATCATGACCAAAAAGAAAATGCATAGCAAAAATCCGATTCTAGATTTTCGGTTCAGTTTACTCTATTTTATTATGTCTCATGAAATCTTAGTATTTATTTTACGGGTTCTACGTAGACTCCACATAAATAAATAGCTGAAATTTATTAAATACAATAAAATACCATAATATTGGACAAAAGATTTGGACTCTAAAAATACTGCTCTGTATCAAACCCAAACTGACTTACAGCCTAATCGATTATTAAAAATGTGCACTCGAGCACAAATAAGAAAATTAAAATTTTAATTAAATTAAACCATTAAAATTTTAGTACACATTATTTTCTCGTATATTTAGGAATGACAATGAGTTGGATCGGTTGTGCTCTATCCCGACCTAAAGTTGGGTCAATCGAAACTTTAATTACCAACCTTATACACATTCCATTTTCTTTACAAATTTTAACATTTTCCTAATTCTTTGATTTGGTTCAATATCATCTTGTCTTCCGAGTCCACTAGCAAATTCTTTTTTTTTACCTAACAAAATTATATTTTCCTTTAGTAGATAATATATTCTTTAACAGTCTTGTTTGTTTTTCCAAATACGTAATAAATTGTTTCAACTTAATGCTTTAAATGACCAATTGGAATAAATCTCTCAATGAAATGTCATCAAAGCCAAATATAGAATATAATAATTGCATCTTAAATCTATTATGCACATTAATTACTTTAAATTGGGGATGATTAGCAGTAACTAAATGTCCATTACCAGTAGCCCAATCTTTAGCGCAAGTTCATCTATTTCCAATCATAGATCGAACGAAAATGATAATGTTCTAATATAACCAAAGATTAAAAGTGAATTTTGAATCTTAACGTGTATAATATAATATAAAACAAACTCTAACATTTTAAAGCGTTTAAGTTAAATTTTAATATTTTCAAAACATTCAAAATATAATTCATTAACGTTGCTATTCTCGTACATAAGCTTCACTGATATCGTTTCATCTGCAAATATCATTACAGTTTAAGCAATGTTAATGAAGTCTCTGGTTGAGAAGGAAGTTCCAGACCTCGAAGAGGCCATACAAGGTTAGCTTCCACTTTTGGTAATTATTTGCTTGGTACCATCGGCATACTAAGACTGTTTTCTCATGAGGTTTTGCAAGTCAAAGAAGCTTTTCAGGTTCGAAAATAGCATGGAGGCTCTGTTAAATTAATATTGGCATGAGATCAATGGTTAGATTAGGGTTAATTACAATAGAATTTGCCATCTTTATTTTTATTTTTATTTTCATAACTTAAAAATACTATTTATAGCAATCACAATCTAATCCACCTTATAAATAACCAATTTTGGTCATCTAAGATGACATTAATTTAGTATAATTAATTAAAATAATGTCATTTTGATACAAGTTCTTATATATTTAAGAGGCGTTAATTAATTACAATATTTTAATAAATGAATGAATTATATTGTAACTAATTAATTAATTATAATATTTTAATTAATTAATAATATTATTAGTTAAAGAATATCAAACCTTACTAAACCAGAAAAAATCAAGTATTATTTTGGATCATAAGGTAGGAATAAATAATAATGACAAAGTTACTATATTGAAAAATAAAAGATGTTGGAGGAATGACTCTCATTTCTCTCTATTGCAATGTTAAAAAATTAGGAATAAAAATATAAATTATCTAATCATAACCTCTTATCAAGTTTTATTTTTCATTTCATACCTATTTCTCTCAACTCGTACCAAAAAAGTAAACCCTTGTATTAAAACCATTTTAAATCAAGGTGTCGTTTAAAAAAAAGAGGTTTGAGCTATTGGACCTTTAGTGTTGGTCATATAGGGCCCAAATTCAGGAAAAGTTTGATCAACTTTGATTGGCTCAGGCCAAGCCGATTATTATTATTACTTCTTTCTTCTTATTAAGTTAATTTTTTATTCATTTATAACTCCGTAACATCATATTAGAAATTAATATTTTCATTACTACAGTTGTATGCAATATTAAGAATACCGTATTGAGCTCGGTATCGGATTGAGTTCTGGAATAGAACTGTATCGGTACCGGTTGGTATCGGATATCTTTTCAATTTTTTTTTAAATTTATGAAATAGTCCCTAACATTTTTAAAAATTGCAAAATAATTCGTATTGATATATTAGACAATTGTACTGTATACTTTACTAGTTTACTGTTTACATCAACTATGCTTTCAAAAATCTTAATAATAAATAATAATGACA